>CAUYQU010072278.1:0-31705 GCA_963574635.1 Cheracebus regulus
ACAGAGCTGGGCCTTCCTGGGTTCAGCTGTGCTTGTTCTCAGTCCTCAGCGCTTCCAATTGCTGTTCTCCTTGTGGGGATGGGACCGGCCGAGCCCGACTAAAAGGGCATCCAGTCCCGTACACTCCGCACCAAGAAGCGCCGTGCCAGCCAAAAGAGTCACGCTGGCGACCTGTGTGGCTCCTTCGCCGAGAATTTCCCAGTCTGTGGGCATCAAAAATTCATCTGCAATTGCGGCATCCACTTGCTCTCTGCGTTTTCACTGGGAGCTACAATCCTGAGCTGCTGCTACGTGGCCATCTTGGATCTCTCTCCGCCTGGTGATGAAGTTTTTCTGTTTCTTAGTTTTCCTTTGGCGGACGCCCCTTCCCCACAGAGCCGGACCTTCCCGAGTTCGCTGTGCTTGCTGTGAAACTCTCAGTCCTCAGCGCTTCCAGTTGCTGTTTTCCTTGTGGGGATGGGACCAGCCGAGCCCGTCCGTCCCGTATACTCCACACTGGGAAGCGCGGTGCTGGGGCACCGGTAAAACAGCCGCGCCGGCCAAAAGAGTCACGCTGGCGACCCGTGTGGCTCCTCTGCCGGGAATCTCCCGGTCTGTGGGCAACAAAAATTTGTCGGAAAGTGCGGTGTCCACTTGTTCTCCGCGCTTTCACTGGGAGCTACATTCCTGAGCTGTTGCTAATCGGCCATCTTGGATCTCTCTCCTGGTCTCTTCCTCTTGTTATAAGGACAGTAATCCCACCATGCAGGCCCTACTCTCATGACGTCATCTCAACC
This sequence comes from Cheracebus regulus, assembly GCA_963574635.1. Taxonomy (NCBI): domain Eukaryota; kingdom Metazoa; phylum Chordata; class Mammalia; order Primates; family Pitheciidae; genus Cheracebus; species Cheracebus regulus. Next base: position 777 of record CAUYQU010072278.1, read on the forward strand.
TAATCACCTCCCAAACACCCCACATTCAAATACCATCACTTTGGGGGTTCAGGCTACAACGTGAATTTTGGGAGGAGTCACAAACATTCAGTTCATAACAACCTGTTTCCACCACCATCTGGTCAATTCCTCATATGTGGTGAATGTTTCTCATTCATCTTTGAATCCCAAGCAGCTACGCTGAGATACTGCCCAAATAATATTAAAATATTTACAGAAATATAACGTCGTAGTTCCTTACAAAGATTCAAATAAATATCCCATTTTCATAACTGTTCAAATAATTATGATCTCATCTATCCTATGATCAAATGCTGGGAAAATTAAAAAGGAAGAAATGTTTAATCTTTTAAATTTTTTATTTCATTAACTTTAGGGGTACAGGTGATTTTTGGTTATGTGGGTGAATTGCTTAGTGGCGAAATCTGGGATTTTAGTTTACCCGTCACTTGAGTAGTGTTCATTATACTCAATAGATGTTTTTCCATTCCTCAAGTCCCTCCCATCCTTCCCACTTCTGAGTCTCCAATGTTCATTATACCACACTGTGTGCCTTTGCATACCCATGGCTTAGCTCCCACTTGTGAGAACATATGCTATTGGTTTTCCATTCCTGGGTAAATTCACTTAGAATAATGGCCTCCATTATGTAACACATTTACATGTACTGCACTTGTGTCCCAGAACTTAAAGTAAAATAAATTTAAAAAAAAATACCACGTAGAAACAACACCAGACTTAGATAAGGAGAGACGTTATTTGGAAAGATAATTGCAATAAGGAGAATGATTTCACCTCAGGATGGACAAGCATCTTAAAATGAAACAGAAAAAGTTTTTTTGTATATAGGGAAGAAAAAGCAGAGATGGCAGGGACTATGTGGTGGGGGAAGGCAAGCAGGAGGGTGAACAGGTGATGAAATCAGGTACTTCAACAAGAGGTGTTTCTCTTGTGGTTAGCCAGTTCTCAGAAGGAGCTTTTAAGGGAGGATGTTTTGCACCTTTGTGCTTTAGGGCTTGCTCAAACGTAGAGGCAAGGAAAAGTTTAGGGGCCCATGAGTAGGAGAGAAATCTGATTAAAATTTAGTCAACAAAAGTTACATGGATAAGTAATAGGTAATTGTAAACACTTGGTCAAAAACTATAGTTATTTTTCATGAAAACAATTGTGTGTTTATATGCAATAAGTTTGTTATTTTGTGAATTAATAAATTTTTTAATGTCAAAAAAAGAATAATGGCCTCCAGTTCCACCCTAGTTGTTGGAAAAGACATTATTTCATTCTTTTTATGGCTGAGTAGTATTTCATAGTTTATGTATCTCCGTTTATACCAGTACCATACTGTTTTGGTTACTATAGCCTTATAACATAATTTGAAGTCAGCTAATATGATGCTTCCAGATTTGTTCTTTTTGTTTAGGATTGCTTTGGCTATTTGGGCTCTTTTTGGTTTCATATGAATTTTATGATTGATTTTTCTAATTCTGTGAAAATTGACATTGGTATTTTGATAGGAATTGCACTAAACCTGTAGATTTTTGGGGGGAAGTATGGTCGTTTTCATGATATTGATTCTTTCAGTCAATGAGCGTGGGACATGTTTCCATTTGTTTGTGTCATCTGTTACTTCTCTAAGCAGTATTTTATAGTTGTTTCACCTACTTGATTAAGTATATTCTTAGGAATTTTATTTTCTTGTAGCTATTGTGAAAGGTATCGAGTTCTTGATTTGATTCTCAGCTTGGTCGTTGGTGTATAGCAGTGCTACTGATTGGTGTACATTGATTTTGTGACTTGAGACTTTGCTGAATTCATTTCTCAAATCTAGGAGTTATTTGGAGGAGTCACCAGGGTTTTCTAGGCATAAAATCATACCGTTGGCAGAGATCGTTTGACTCCTTTTCCAGTTTTTGAATGCTCTTTATTTCTTTCTTTTGCCAGTTTGCTCTGGCTAGAACTTTCAGGAAGAAATGTTAAGATTTTGATTTGTGATCGAAAACATGTAGTGTTTTGCTGTACAAATAAGGAGTGAGTTTCAATTTGGCATGTACAAATTCCACTGGCCAGATTTCTGCAGCCCTCCTAAGGCCCTTATTATCTTACATGCTCTACATTTTGTAAGTTCAACTTCACAAAGTCCTGAGAATGTTCACTGGTGACATTATCTCTCATCAGTTTTGAAACCTGAAGCCCAGAGAAGCTGAGTCAGTGTCCCAGGAGGCAGAGAGGGATTTAATGGACAGGTGGAGATTAGAAGGGGTAATTCTAAGTGTTGAATCATCTCTTCTGTTCTCTGAGGTTCTGGAGACCTAAGGACAATTTCGAGAAGGGCAGAGCAGCAGGGAGAGGCATTGGAATCCTCACTGTCCTGCCGTCTTCCAGGTGGCAATCCTCCAGTGAATGGCCAATGCAGGGGACACTGCTGGAGCCTTGGGCTGCAGGTGGAGTGAAAGTAAATGTGCTCTCAGCTAAGAGACTGAAATGAGTGAGAAGATGGCAAGCAGTTTGGGAATAAGCATCACTCAAACAATTTGAACATTGACCTTCCACAGAAGAGCACGAGTCTCCCAGGGAAGCGGCTGTGCTCTCTGGGTTATATACCCTGGGATTCATTGTCACTGCTAGGAAATAATTCAGGACACAGACACATGTGGGTGGGTTAAGGAGTGGAACATTTAATAGAAGAAAGGAGAGAGGAAAACAGCTCCTTGAGAGAGAGGAGAGAGAGAGAGAGATTTGAAAAAGTGGGGAGGTGGTGAACTACGTCAGATTTTATATGCAGGCTGGAGAAGGCAGTGTCTGATTTACAAAGGGCTCACCGATTGGTTGGATCAGGTGTGACATCCACATAGTCAGGAAGGCTGGTTGCCCACCCTTATCTTCTTATGCAGATGGCTTTCCAGTTGATGGGGCCATCTTGTCTGCTCCTTTATAGTACACATGGCTGGCAGAGAAGGGACGATGGAGCCGACATTTGAAAGTGTCTGGTCCTCAGTTCCTGCAGGCATTTACCCTTTGCAGGCTGCTCTTTGTTAGAAAATGATTTGGGGCTGCAGTTCATTACAAAGAAAAGCCTTACCTAGGACTCCCATGCCCTTGCTCTCTGCCTAAGTAATTCCTTCTTAACTCCTATCTCACCAGGTGGCCAAATCACAAGAGGGTCTTTAATGGATGTGAACAACATGGGCTTAGAGCCTCTGACCATGCCCAGTCAAGACAGTATAGACAGCTTGCTCTTTCCTATTGAGGAGTAATGGTAGACCCTTCCTCATATGCAGCACCTCACAACTCACCAAGACATGCTTCCACATTGTTCATTTGTCCTCACCGTGGCCCAGCCACGTAGGCATCACCACTCTCACTGAATGAGGAAGCAGACTGAGACAGGTTGAGTGATTTGAGGAAGAGAACACAGGTAGAGAGGTAGGTGTTGAACCCAGACTTTCTGACTCATGGTTCCATGGGCTGCACTTAGCACAGGGATGTGCTCAGCATTAACGTGCTGGGTCATGCAAGGTGTTATTATATTTGTCTGACTTGAAACAGGAGAGGGCTGTGGGGCCTATGGCTCACAAAATTATCCATTCAAATTATAATGCAACATGTGCTGGTCGCCAGGAAAGCTCCTGAAAGCACTTCTCGCTAGATGGGTGCTTTAGTGACCTCAGTTTACCTAGAATATATTAGGTTGTTGCAAAAGTAATTGCACTTTTGGACTGCGAATTTTAAGTCATGATAACTAGGCTCAAACACAGCTTTATTCATCGAAATAAGAGCCATTACAATCCACACACCTTTGCCAAAGAGAAATAAGTTTGTTTATTTCTGTAACATAAAAACCTATGCTTCTGGATTCGACAAAGTCTTGGAAAGCATTTTCTGCATCCTGCTGGTTGTGGAAGCATTTTCCCTGCAAAAAAGGTTGCTGAGCTGCTTGAAGAAGTGGTAGTTGGTTGGCGAGAGGTCAGGGGATATGGTGGATGAGGCAACACTTTGTAGCCCAGTTCATTCAAGTTTTGAAGCATTGGTGGTGTGATGTATTGTTGGGCATTTTCATGGAGAAGAATTGGGCCCTGTCTGTTGACCAGTGCCTACAGTAGGCATTGCAGTTCTGTGCATCTCATCTATTGGCTGAGCATACTTCTCAGATGTAAAAGCTGTAGTGGATCAGATGGGCAGCAGACCACCAAATAGTGACCAGGACCTATTTTTGATGCAAGTTTGACTTTGGGAGTGCTTTGGAGCTTCTCTGCCAATCGCTGAGCTGATCATTTTCAGTTGTTGTATTGAATCCACTTTTTTTCACATGTCAAAATCCAATCAGGAAATGGTTCTTTGTTGTGTAGAATAAGAGAAACAGCACTTCAAAATGCCAACTTTTTTATTTTTGCTCAGCTCATGAGGCGCCCCCTTATGAAGCGTTTTCACCTTTTCAGTTTGCTTCAAATGTCAAATGACCATACAGTAGTCGACACTGATTTCTTCGGCAACTTCCCATGTAGTTGTAAGAGAATCAGCTTTGATGATTACTCTCAACTGGTCCTTGTCAACTGCTGATGGCCAACCCTTAGCTCCTCATCTTCAAGGCTCACATCTCCTGTGCAAAACTTCTTGAACCACCACTGCACTTTACGTTCCTTAGCAGTTCCTGGACAAAATATGTTGTTGATGCTATGAGTTGTCTCCACTGCTTTATGACCCATTTTGAACTCGAATAAGAAAATCTTCTAGCAAATCACATTTGCTTTTGGCCTAACATTATTTCCATAGTCTAAAATAAACATTAAAATAAATAGCAATTAATATTTCATTAGCAAAAAAAAAGATAAAGTGAGAAATGCCCATTAAATTGACTTATGATGTAACCACATTTATTTAAGAATGTATTCCAATATCAACTGGCAAATTTCAGCAATGCAAAAACCACAATGTTTGCACCAACGTAATAGCACATCCTGAAGGGTCCCAGAGAGGCAAGAAAAACCTTCTCTCAACAAGAAATGGGGCCCAGCAATCCATGTGGAATGAGTCATTTCATCTGAAGGTTAAAGTAACTTTAGCGTCATTGTGTTTCCTAGCCTGGTTGAATGGGACACATTGATTACAAAAATAATGTAACTTGTCAACGTATGCAAGTTACAACACATCCCAATTTTTTATTTTCAGAGCAGTCGATTATTTTATTCACTTAACTTACAAGGAAAAAATCATATTAAGTTCTCTAGATCTGGACATTTTTGAAGTAAACTGATATAAGAATTATTGAAGAGTGTTACTTTATGGTATTAGAATAAATATCCATGTTCCTTTGTTCATTTTTATTTCACTCTCAAAAGATGTATAGTTTATTCTTTATTTCTTCCTGTTATTTAAGTAGCTCATGAATCATGATGAGTTCTTGAAAACTGGCAATTAATCCTTTATGTACTCCGTAAATTTAAAGTATAAGTTAGTTAAGCTAGCCATCCTCTGAGTTTCTCATTCTACAATCTAGTCTGTTACATGAAAAAATCTATTTTATTTCTCATCAGTTACAGAGCTAAGACTTACTGTTTGCTTTCAAGGCTTTTTTTTTTTTTTTAAATCAATTTTAGATTTACGAAACAATTGCAAAGATAGTTCAGAGAGTTCTGTATAGCCATGAACCAGCTTCTCCTAATGTTAATAGTTTAATCTTCCTGAAAATGTCCTTGTGTGGCCGTTTGTAGTCAATCCCTCCCCCATCCACTGATCTGACTTTTTTTTTTTCCATGTCTATAACTGTGTCTTTCTCAGAATATCATATAAATGGAGTCACACAATAGGTAGCTTTTTGGATCTGGCTTCTTTGACTTAGGAAAATGCATTTAAGATTTTTTCACTTTGTATACTTGGTGGACAATTGTGTATCAATTTTTCATTCTTTTGTTACTAAATAGATGTACTAGAGTTTGTTCATCCATTAATCCATTGAATAACATCTGGGCTGTTTTCAGTTGTTGGTGATTATGAATAAACCTACTATAAACATTTGAGTACAGGTGGTAGTATGAATATAAGTTTTTGATTCACTTTAGTAAATAGAGTAAATGCTTAGGAGGGGCATTGCTGGGTTGTATGGCAAGAATATGCTTAAGAAGTTAAACTATCAAACTTCCAGAGTGGCTGTATCATTGCGCATTCTGCCAGCAATGTAATGGGAGTTCCTGTAGCTCTGCGTCCTCCTTAGTGTGCAATATCATCAGTTTTTCTTATTTTAGTGATTCCAATATGTATATAATAGTATCTCATGGTTTCAGATCGCTTTCTCCTAATACCTAGGATGTTAAGCACATATTCATATGCCTATTTTGTCATCTTTATATCTTCTTCAGTGAAGTGTGTAATCCTTTTTCCCATTTGAAAAATTGGAATCATCATTTCCTTATTGAGTTTTAAGAGTTCTTTATATATTCTGTGTATCAGGTTTTCATCAGATGACTTAGGAATATTGTCTCTCATTCTGTGAGTTATCTTTTCATAACAGAGTATTTTGTAGAGCAATGTATTTAATAAAGTCTAGTTTATATATTTTTCTTTACAAATAACACTTTAGTGTCCTATCTAAATGCTCATTGCCAAAACAAAGGGTATACAGTTTTTTGCCTACATTTTCTTATAGAAGTTTTATTTTCTTATATTTTATATTGAGGGCTGCAATCTATGTTGAGTTCATTTCCGTAAAGCTGTGAGGTATGTATCAAGGTTCACATTTTGCATATAGATAACCAGTGGTCCCAGTCCTCTTTATTGAAAGACCTACCCTTTCTCCATGAAATTACCTTTGCACCTTGTCAAAAATCAATTGACCTGGCTCTAGTTTTTGTCTGGAGATGTAGCCAGCTTTAAAAAAAAAAGTCACTTCAATTCTACAACAAGAAAAAGCTAGAAAAATGGAAAATTAGCTTTGCTTAAAAACACTAGAGAACTGAGGTGACAGAAGGAACAACTAAATTGAATTCTGGAGAGATACAGGGGTCTACAGAGTGAAATAGGACCCAAGCCTATGTGTGCCTGGAGCACACAACCATAGATGCCGTATAAACTGATGAGGAAATTAAACTACGCTGTGGTCAGAATGTGTCCCCTTAAAATTCATACGTTGAAACTTCATCATCAATGTGGTACTATTAGAAGGTGGTGCCTTTAGGAGGTCATGAGTGCCTTTTTAAAAAAGGCTCAAAAGGAACTAGTTAGGCTCTCTTGCCCTCTGTCTCTTCTGTCATGTGAGAACACAGTGTTGTCCCCTCCGGAGGATTCAGCAACAGGGCTCATCTCGGAAGCAGAGACGGCCCTCCTGAGACACCCAACCTGCCAGCACTTTGAGCTTAGGCTTCTAGCCTCCAGAACTGTGAGAAATACATTTCTGTTCTTTATAAATGACGGAGTCTCAGATACTCTGTTATAGCAGGAGAGGTGGATTAAGAATCACAGAAATTTTCACTGAACTGCTAAAATCTGAGTGTGGGCTGGAAGAAGAGGATGAAGCCCTTGGGGGCAGCAGATACAGGCAGATAGAGAAGGTTTTTAACCCTGTGTAGGCCTTTTGTCTAAGAGCTCACAGAGAGGATGAGGTAAGATTCAGGAAAAGCTCCCTGTCACCCTTCCAACTGTGGTGCTTGTTAGTGGATGAAAACAGCAGCCACCAATGTGAAATCCAGGGAGGCTCCTCTCCCGTCTCTCCTATATAACAAAAGCTTAGTCTGCAGGGAAAAGTTATCAAAGCTTGTAGCCAGGGCTATGGTGGAGTCTCACTGCAGCTTGGGTGGGGGCCGAATAGAGACAATCACCAAACCTCTGCCCAGACACATCCCTCTATTACCCTTAAGCTAAAAAATCAAAAGCCACATTCTGCAGGGGATAGGGTGTTGAAACCATAGCCTGCGTGTTGGCAGATACCAGTTGCAGCCGAGGAGTGGGGACAGAAGCAAAAGAGGTTCTACTTCCAGAGAAAGGGCAGAAGCTCCTGTGAAGGACAACCCTCAAAGAACTAGGTTCCCAGTACCTGCTCAGGTCTGATGCTTAGTCAGAATACCAGAGGCTGTCCTCCTCCCCAACACAACATGACCAGCATGCTAACCAGCTCATGTAAAAACATAATAGGGAAGTTTGCCTGGACAGCTGTAAGAGGCAAATTATCTCTGGTGAGCAGTACAAAGCAAATATCCAAAGCCAACCAGAGAGAGAAAATGCCACTGGAAAGACTGGGAGTCTCTGCTGTCCATTATCAACAATAAACTCCGAGTCTGGGAACTGTAGCAACAATGAACTTCAAACACAGCTCAGCTCCTGACTAGGTTAACACAAACCCTTACACTAGAGCCTAGTTAAATCCAATGCATGCTCATCTCTAATCACAAAAAGTGCTTGTCTCAGTATCTGCTGTCATATATAATATGTCTAGCTTCCAACAATTTATGAGCCTTATCAAATGGCAATAAAAATACAGTGTGACAAGATAAATTATCATCAGAATGAAGCTCAGGTATGACACAGATAATAGGATTAATGGATGGGGAATTTAAAAGAACTATAATTAATACGTTAAAGTCTCTGATAAAAGGATAGACAATATACAAGATCAGACAGGTAATTTCAGTGGAGAGATAAAAGCTGTAAGAGAATTAATGGCAACACTAGAAATGGATGAAGAGAGGGTGGCTAATGGGCACAAAAATACAGTTAGATAGAAGGAATACGTTCTAGTATTTCATAGTTCAGGAGGGACACTACAATTAATATATTGTCCATTTCAAAGTAGCTAGAGTAGAAGAATTGTAATGTTTCCAACACAAAGAAAAAAACGTTTGAGGTGATGGATATACCAATTATGCTAATTTGATCATTATATTTCATATATATGTATTGAACAATCGTGTACCCCCCAAATATATACTACAATACATCAATTAAAAAACCCACAATAACAGGAGTAAAGAATGCTTTCAACATAGCCTAAGAAAAGATTAGTCAACTTGAAAATAGGTCAATAGAAATTACCCCAACTAAAATACCAAGAGGAAAAAGTTAGGAAATGATACAGTAACGGCAACAAATGAAGCATCAGAAAGTGTGGAATAATTGAAACTTTCTAACATGTGCCTATTGGGAACGCCAGATGAAAAACTAAAAGAAATTGAGACAGAGTAAATATTTGAAGAAATAATGGCTGAGAATGATTCTAAGTTAGTGACATAACAAACCACAGATCCAGGAATCTCAGAGAACACTAAACAGGAAAATGTAAGAACAAAACCAAACTACACTCATAAGCCTATTCAAACTGCTGAAAACTAAAACCAAAATGAAACTCTTGAATGCAACCAGAGGAAAACATACATTACCGTAGTCTCCCCTTTTCTGTGAGGAATATATTCAAAGACCCTCGGGGGATGTCTGAAACTGGCTAGCACCAAACCCTATATATAGTATATGTATTATAATTTTTTCCTATACATGCATTTCTACAGTAAAGTTTAATTTATAAATTATGCACAGTAAGAGCATAATAACAATGATAATACATAAGAACAATTATAATAATACACTACAAATATTTCTCTCTCCAAATATCTTTTTTTTTTTTTTGTAAAATTTTATTTCCTCAAGTAAGGACATGAAAAAACAATAACAAATAAATTCTAACATTTTATATCACTCCAATTTAATTTTTAAAAAGATGTGAGAAGAAAGGAGAGAAGGAGAGAAGGACATGCACCATCTCAAAATGAACTGCTTCTCAAAATGAATGTTCTTTAAAGCAGCAACATTAGCTCAACATAGCTTATGGTGCTTTATCATGGGTAACTGACCCAGCAGAAAGCGGAACCGTGGATAGGGGACTTCTGTCACGATGGAGGAATAAGAACAAGTATTAGAGCAGAAATCTCAATAGAAACCATGCAAGTCAGAGACAATGGAGTGAGATTTTTAGTGTTGAAAGAAAAAGCCTGTCAAACCAGATTTCTACATCCAGGAGAAATATCCTTCAACTGTGAAAAACAAATACATACTTTTGCATACCTACATAAACTGTGGAGGTTCTGTAATATTTCCTACTTTACAGGAATTATTAAAGGGAGTTCTTCAAAGAATTTGGTATAGATCAGGAACTTAGATCTGCAAACAGGACATAAATGAAGTGAAAATACACTTTATCTTATTTTATTGCTCTAAAAAGTAATTTGACTGTATAATAATATATGTTTATAGAGTATGTGAGTGAAATGAGTTACAATAATGGTGCAAGAGATGGGAAGAAGGAATTGGGATGCACTGTTGTAAGATCTTACATTACATGTGTGGCAAGATTCTTATTTGAAGGTGGACTTAGATTATTTAAAATTGTATGTTATAAAACCTAGGGTAACCACCACAAGTTTTAACAACACAAAATGTATAAAAATCAATTGACTATATTTGTGTGGGTCTGGTTTTGGGCTTTTTCTTCTATTTCATTGATCTGTGTGTCTATCCTTTTGCTACTGTCTTTATTACTGTATCTTTATAATAATCCCAGCACTTTGTGAGGCTGAGGTGGGTAGATCATGAGGTCAAAACATCGAGACCATGATGGCCCACATGGTGAAACCCCATTGCTACTAAAAATAAAATAATTACCTGGGTGTGGCAGCTTGTGCCTGTAGTCCCAGCTACTTGGGAGGCTGAGGCAGGAGAATCACTTGAACCCGGGAGGCAGAGGTTGCAGTGAGCTGAGATCACACCACTGCACTTCAGCCTGGTGACAGAGTGAAACTCCCTCTCAAAAAATAAAATAGTATTGAAATTGGGTAGTGTAAATCCTTCCATTTTGTTCTTCTCTTTGAGAATCATTTTGCTATTCTAGTATATTTTGCTTTTTAGAATCAATTTGTTGATATCTACTCAAAAATACTTGCTGGAATTATGGTTAGGATTGTATTGGGGAGAATTGATATCTTTGCCACATTGAGCCTTTCAATCCAAGAATATGTCATATCTCCATACTTAATTAAATCTTCCTTGGTTTATTTGAGTAGTGTTTTGCAGTTTATAGTATATAATTCCTGAGCGCATATTGTTAGAATTTAACCTAAATATTTCATTGGGGCAGGGGATGCTATTATAAATGACATTGTCTTTAAATTTCAAAATCCGATTGTTCATTGCTGCTCTCTAGGAAGATGGTTGACTTTTGTATTTCTGCAACCTCAGTAAACAAATTTATTCATTCTAGGAACAGTTTGCTGGATTTCTCTGGGAAGATAAATACATCTTTTTGAATAAAATAGATCTTTATTCTTTTCTAATCTGTTCTCCATTTCTTATTCTTGCTTTATTCCAATGGATTATGTTTAACAGGAGTGATAAGAGTACATCCTTGTCTTATTTCTGATCTTAGTGTGAAATAATCACCATCAAGTAAGAAAAGACTTTTTTTTTTTTGGAAAAAGGTAAATCATTTTTATATAATACAATAAGTGGTATTAATTTTAAAGAAGTTTTGTAGGAGAAACCATATAATTTCCCCATATAAATATAGCATATAATAACCTAGCATCCAGTAAAAAAAATTGCAAGTTGTAAATATTCAACTTACAACTTTCTGTATTAATTAGAATATTCTAATCCTGAAAAAAGTACAAAACAATGTTATCATGAAGAAACACATGGAGTCAGTGAATATGGTTGCATAGTAGACAATAAAAGCAATTATAAATCAGGGCACTTAGACCAGAACTCAACAGCGTTTTTGAGCTGACAGGGAAGGCTCCTCCCTTGAATAACTCAGGAATAATCTTCAAGGCTTTTCTACATGTGTAAAACTCCTACCCTCCACTGGAGCCTGTGCCTTGTGAAGTATTTCTGGTGTTGGTGACCTCATACCTGGACAGGTATACTGGGCCTCCAGGAAGGTCTGGTAGGGATTGGAAGAAATACATCTCCTATGCTTGACAAGGCCACATGACTTACCTACCTGGGTTATTTAGAAGTAATGGAATTTGGTGCTCAAGAAAAGACTTGGAGCTACTTTTGACCAGAGTGGTCAGAAATGTGTTGGCATCTGGCATTTGCCTCCCCTTGGTAAAAATACATTAGTATTCAAGTATGAGTTGGAAGTAGGTGGTTCTCTATGCAAACAAATGGAGTGAATAAAGAGGTAGCTATTATTTGTATGTTGTCCTTCTTTGGGGCAAAAAATTCAGGTCATTTTGCCTTCCTTCTTATTTATTTATTTATTTATTTATTGGCATTTTTTGAATTATTACAGCCGGATTCCTTCCCTCCCTCCCTCCCTTCCTCCCTTCCTTTCTTCTTTTTCTTCTCTTCTTCCTTCTGTCTCACTTTGCTTTTTCTCTCCCTTCTTTCCTTCTTACCATTCATCTGTGTTTTGTTTTTTTTTTTTTTTGGTGCATGTGTGTGTGTAGAGGTAGAGTCTTGCTATGTTTCCCAGGCCGGTCTCAAACTCCTGGCCTCAAGGGATCCTTCTACCTTGGCCCTCCGAAAGTACTAAGATTACAGGCAAGAGCCACCATGCCTGGCCCTGCTTCATTTTTATAATTAGAGAACAAAACAAGACAAAAAAGCAATTTCACTTTGAAAAAGTGGCTACCAGTCAGATTTTTTTTTTCCCCTTGAATACTTCCAAATACAGAAAATGTAGCTCATGACTACTCTGGAGATTTAGAAAATCTCATTTTATTTTTGTGTTTTGCCCCCAGTTTACTGAACTTAAATTGGAGGCCCTAGCTCTATATGGAAAGAATGGAGGGAGTATCCAACATTGGCTTTAGACTTACATTGATTCAGTATAGAGCCAAACTGGTGTTTTTCTAGGCAGATATCAGCTATCTTTTAGTAATTTCTGATTCTGACAGAATCTTGAACTTTTTTCCTCTGGTGTTGAGATAATTTGCTATTTGTGTTAATAAATATGTAAACTTAAAACTCTGGAGAGCTGCCTGACATGTTCAGATTCTCAAGAATTCTTACAATGGATTTCCAACATCATCTCCTATGTTGATTCTATCATATGGATCCTGAAATTCATATTCCACTATTAGTTTACATGCCTTTAAAAATAAATATAGCATTTATATTCCTGTAATATCTTCCACTGTCAATATTTACTTTAAGTTCAAATAGAGCTTTTTCCTGCCACTGAATATTTAAGTTAAATGATTTATAAGCTCATCATTTCTCCAGATCTCCCCAGGAACACTTCTGAGTCACTCTGGTCTGTGAACTTCTACTGTCATCTCCACTTTCCCTCTTTCCCCACAGATTTCTCTTAGTTCAGTTGAGCCAAGTGAATGGTCCCCTTGTAGGGAGCTTTTGTCATTTTTCAGGCTGTTGCTAGGGATCTTCTTATGTTTTGGGAATTCTCCAGTTATAATGTTTTTGGAAGGTTGAGTTTCCCTCCGCTCTAAATGTCCAAAGGCCAGACACTCCCTTATTGAGCCCCTGGCAAGCAGTAGGGCATTGCACAAGACCCAAGCTTCATCAGTCAAATGCATTCACCCTAGACTTTGAATAGGGACTTCGGTAGTGGTGCACAGTAGCTGCAGTCATGAAGGATGTGTTAGGATAATTACAGCAGTGCCACTGGAGCCAATATCCAGCGTGCATTGGTCAGTAGAGGCTGCAGGACAAGCTTTACCATCCAGAGTGTAATAATGGTTGTGCTGAGTTCATAGAGTGGGTCCTGTCTGCTGTCTAGCCCCCTTTGCCATCATCAGTTTCTAAACCTGCTTCTCTTGCCTTCCTGGCAGCCTGTGTGCTATACACAGGGCACAGAGAAAACATACTTCCCTAGGTAGACACAGCAGCTAGGCAGAATCCCTCCTAGGATGAGTTTTATACCTGTTTCTAGGCCTGGTCTGGGCCAAGCCAAGTGGAGGCGCTTCCTCTGTCCTCTCCCTCTCCCTCACGTTTCCTTCCAGCAGGCCTCCAGTCCTGAGACCCGGGCCTTTGCCTAGGTCCTCTACCAGCCTGCATCTTCCTTTTTTTGATTCAGCCATGAGACACTTGTCAGATGATGTTGAAGTTTGTGTTTGTAATTTTGCCAATTAAGGTACCCAAAGAAGTCACGTGAAAATGAACTACTTTAAGAATATTTCTTTATTCTTGCATTGATGCCGCTGCAATGGCTATCTTCCTGTGTTTTAAAGGGAAAGTCGCTGTGCAAAGTCTTCTCTGCATGAAAGCAACTGCCTATCCTTCTGTAGCCATTTGAACCATAGCATTCAAAGTCAGTGGGCAATATATAAAACTTTTCCACAATTCTCCTGTATTCCCCCTCCAAATAAATACACGGAATATATGGCATTCTCACCAAAGGCAGCAGGACAAGACATCCCATTTCATGCTTCGGCAATCCGACTAAGGAAACAAATATAGATTTTTCTTCCAAATGCCTTTAGGTTATAAGGCAAGTTGATTAAGGCCTCCCTTTAAGCCCCACCAGAGAAATAAATGGATAATGGAGTGTGCCTGCCTACCGTTAAAGAGAAAGAGGTTATGTCTAATATTGACTCTCCTAATCAGTTTGACATAAAGCATATTTCTTACAGATGTGACTCTCCAACCTGTCTTGCATGCAGGAGAGAGGAAAGCCATATGGATTTCAGTTTCCTGTTAGCTGAGAATAAATAAAATTACGTTCTTTTCTCCTCTTTACCACTCCTTTGTGGATTCAATTTCTGTGTAGACATGTCCGATTTTTTTTTGAGGGAGGAGTTGATAAATTTTTTTTTCCTTTTATCGTGCAGATATGATTCTTGCCTTTTCTTCCTTCCCCTTACTGTCAATGAAATAATGTAGAGGGAAAAAAAAGAGAAGAGAGTCATGGGTGGTGGTATTAGCGTGACCTTTGAGAAGCTGCAATAGAGCTGGTCATAAATCCTGATGGTCCGGTGATCAGAACTCTTAGCAGAAATCCCCAGAGCATAGTGATGTTCTTGACAAAGACACTAATTTTCCCAGATTTTGAGTAGGATATTATATTAGTGAAGCTAAAGCAAACTGTTATAGAAAATTAAAATTCAGTCTCCCACTGGCTTAGCAGAAAAAGATCTTTGATTCATTTTTTATGCTTCACTCATGTAAAATGTTCCTCCAGCAGTGGTGAATACAGATGGGGTTGAGTGGGGTGGATCCTGCTTTTCATGCAGTCAGCTAGGAATCCAGAGGAAGAAGGCCCTGCTCTCCTCAAATGGGGACTTCCAAAGTTTCCTTGGTATTCACTTCCAGCCTGGGGATGGGGAAGAGAATTGCAAGGGAGGCTTTATGGCAGGCCTGGAAGTGGAATTCACATCTCTGTAGCCATTTTCTTTGTGGAACACTACCCCATGCTCATAACTGGGGACCCCAGAGGAAAGGGCTAGTTGGTCTCTGGCTTCTTTGAGGAATTAGAATTTTCATCTAAGGCCACTCAGGAACTTGGGACCCAGACGATCATTATGGCATTATAATGTTCATGTTATATGGTTTATCTTTCATGAATATTTCTATTGGCTTCATTTTGTAGTCATGCTTGTAATTGTATGATTTATAGTTATTTAAATTTGCTATGATACTAATTGCCAGTCCTTTTCCACGGGACTATAATTATTCTTCCAATCAGATTTACAATGCCTCAAAATAAGTTTTTTTTTTTCCAAGATGATATTCCTAGAAAATATAGTGTATGTATGTGTGTGTGTTTTAAGCCCTTAGGCATTTGAGAACCTTTTTCTGTTGTCTTAACAACTTGACTTTGTCAAGAGTTGTAAAACAGGAAGGATAGCTAATTATCATATATGGGCAATCTAAAACATGTGCAGAGTTTGAGGAAAAACTTCCTCTTCACTCACTGAAGTTTTGCTGAAATGACTGACAATAGGCAGATTAATAGAATAAAAAGTCACACAAATTATCAACAGGCATATGGACATGGGGTTCCCCAAAATTTGAGTCTCAAAGAAGGGATAGAAGGTTGAGGCTTACATCCTCTCTTCATAGGGGAGAGGAAAGTTGGGGAGGTAGGTAATTTTAGATGAATAGTGAGTGATTTTTAGGGCAAATGAATGAGCCCAAAGAACAATAGTCTGGGATGAATTTCCTCTGAGTTCTGGGGAAGGCAAGGGGCAGAACTTAGCTGTGAACAAAGGTTGTCTTATTATGCAGATAAAGTCTCCCAGGCAATCTCTCTGAGTTTCTCTCAGAGGAATAGGTGAAAAGCCTATCTGGCTGTGGAGAAGACTTTTAGTCTCTTCTTTCTCCAGTGGTTAATCTTTCCTGGTCATTGGACAAGTGTCTTATGACAATTGCACTTCTTTTGGAAAAAGGTCTCCACAGTCAGAAAATTCCCGAGCGTCCATTCTTGAACTTTGGGAAACGAAGTGGATCAGAGAGATGGGGTGGGGAGGTGGGGGCGTGGGCAAGAGAAGGTCTGAGAGAGACCTTGGTTCTGAGGCTTCTTTCTGAGGCCTTCTATGTTAGTTGAAAGGGCTTGGAATCCCAAACGGCCAAACATTTGGAGTATATTTTCTAAGGCCCATGTATGCACTAATTCTATTTTTCTTGAACTTACAAGAATTAAAATTTTTTCACATTTCCTCTTTTAAGTGTCCACTAGCATAGGAGAAAGTTTTTCAGAAAAATAACTGAGAAAAGAAAAAAATATTTACCAGGGAGAGAATATTTACAGAAGACAGGTCTGATTGCTTTATTTTGAAAATTACAGAAAAATCCTTCAACTTATAGTGGTTAAAACTACAACACTACTTATTAAGAAATTTTTATAACTATTCTATGAATCTAGCAGTTACCTATATATTTTGTGAGAATTTCTGATCAAAAGACTTCTTTTTGCTAAAAATATTCAGCAAAAAATAGCTTTGCTCACACTTTAGGGAAAAAATCCTCTTTTAAAATGTTTAAATCTCTTCATGCAATATTCACATTGCTCTTGCAATCCCACATATATATCATATTTTTTAAGGAGCTTATTTTGTTTTGGAGGCTAGGAAGGTTAACTTGCAGTGACTTTCAAGTCTCAGATTTAGTGAAAAAATTCTTAAAAAGCCAGGCTCACCTGATTCTTAAATAATTCTTTTCTACTTAAGCAGAAGCCTTACCCTGCCAGATATTGAAAAGTATATAGGTGAGGAACAATATTTCATTTATTTGGAAGTTACCTTTTGTTGGGTTTCTTGGTCATGTTTTATCCATTGTCTCTCTAATATCTATACCTGCATCTTCAGTCATACTTTAATGGAATAATTTTGCCTTTTCTGTTTAGTGATGTTAGACCAAGCTTTTTAACTGTGGGGTTTTCAATCTCCTGGTGTCTTATCTAGAACCATTAATAAGAATTCCACACAGCTCAGATTGCTCTGGGGTACCTAACTTGAAAGATAAACGAATATTCTCACGTCTCTGAAAATGTCTAGTATATAGTGTTCATTATTTTCTATGACCCTTCCTGACTCTGGTTATTGAGGCCAACAGAGGTCTTAAAGGAATCACAGACTTGAATTCAACTCTGGAGTCAGTGACAGCGACTGTGGAAGACACAGCCCTTGCCTTAGCTAGAATGCTGTGTCCCTGTCTCCTGCTGTCTCTTCTTTGACTAATTTCTCCTAATCTTTGTCACTGGCTTCTCTTCCTTTATCCGTCCTTTTTACTGAAGGATTTCTCAGAGGTTAGTCCTAGGCTCACTTTCCTTCCCACCCTGCATATTCACTCTGGACAATTTAACTCATTCCCATAGTTTAAAATACCACTCCTCCAGGCACCAGTCCAGAAGGCAGTATTTCAAATTCCACTCCCCTAGTCACCACTCATGTCTGAATCTTTCTCCAGACTTACAAGTCTCTTTGAGATCAGGCCTTAGCTTACCTGTCTTTTCTCTTTCTTTAAATTTTATTTTTAATCGATAAATAATACAGGTATTTATGGGGTGCAGTGTGATGTTTTGATACATGTATATATTGTAGAACATAGATGAACCTAGAAGACATTATGTTAACTGAAATAATCCAGGCAGAGGAAGACAAATACTGCACAATCTCACTTCGATGTGGAATCTAAAATAGTCAAACTCAGAAGTGGAGAGTAGAATGGGAATTACTAGAAGCTGAAAGGGGTGGATGGGAAAGGGGGAGATCTTCAAAATATACAACATTTCAGTTAGACAGGAGAAGTAAGTTCTGGTGATTGATTGCACAGCATGGTGACTGTAGTTAATGTGTACTTCAAAATTGCTGAAAGAGTGAATTTTAAATGTTCTTAGCACATGGAAATGATAAGTATGCAAAACTTTCTTACTAAAAACTGATGTTTCAAAGCAACGTTGACAATGGTGACAGACTAGGGCTGAGGATTGGGATTCTTTTGTGTTGTTTTTGGTGAGGTAAATTAGTAAATACTTTTGGATGACAGTTTGCACATTATTCAATTTCAAGTGGGCATTTCCTATAAACCA
Source organism: Cheracebus regulus (assembly GCA_963574635.1). Taxonomy (NCBI): domain Eukaryota; kingdom Metazoa; phylum Chordata; class Mammalia; order Primates; family Pitheciidae; genus Cheracebus; species Cheracebus regulus. The sequence continues at coordinate 19,243 of CAUYQU010072278.1, forward strand.
GAAATTTCACTTATAAAAATGTTCCCAAGGACATTATCCTAAGGAAATAGCTGAGTATGTGAATCATTATGTATTTCCAAGGGTCTCACAGTATTGTTTGTAATATCAAGAAAGGGTGGACTCACTTTTTATGGGATAGCTGTAAAATTAGATTATGTGTATAATTATGGGATATATATACAAGGCAGCTGCTGAAACAGTCATATTTACATATACAGTCATAGTTACCTGTAAGTTGGTAATAGAAAAGGCAGGGTACAAACCATTATAGATATGACTAAATCTTATAAAAATGTGTGTATGTAAATTTCATCATAAAAGTCTAGAAAGTTATAAAACAATGTTGAGTCATTATCTATGGGTAATGGGATTGGGTTACTGGTGATTTTCTTATTCTTTAAAATTTACTGTACTTTCTCATTGTTTAATTTACTATATTAATATGTATACAATAGGTATGTATGGCTTTTATAATTAGCAAAAACAAGTTATTTTTATTTTGAAAAGTAAATGAATTATTGTTTTAAAAAATGTTCAGATACTTGAAAAAAATAAAAATAATCAGTGCATGCATTTACATTGTTGAGATGAAGTCTGTCTCCAGCTTAGATCTTTGTCTTGTGTGCTATGGTTTATTTAGCAAATGCTCCCTGAGCCCCTGTAATGTGCCACCACTTTATATACCTGCTATTGGCAATTTCCATCTGATGGTCCTCCATGCGCCTCAAATCACTGTCTAAAACTAAATTTATCATTATGTCTTGAAATCTGTCTCCTGTATTCCTAGTCTTAGTTAACAGGATCCCCACCTGCCCAAGTGGGAAGTTTGAGAGAGAGTCCTCAGGAGGCTTCCATTGACCTCACCCACATCAGCTAGGATGCACAAGTCCTGTGGCTTTACTGTGCTTTACAGTATATTCCCTCATCTTCATTCCCTGTTCAGTGGCCTAGCTAAGCCCCTCACCCTCAGCGCCCTGGACTGTAGCAGTTCTCTCCCGTATTCCTAGACCATTCAACACATAATGTCCTAAAACACACCTCCCAGCTGTTGCTTACACCGCTGTTGCTGCTTCCCACTCCCCTTCTTCCTCTTACCTTGTTCTCTGGAAGATTGGTTAACTTTCAAGGTTTGGTTGAAATGCCACCTCTAACCTTTCTGTTGGAATTGGCAGGTCTTCCCCTACAGTCCCAATGGGTCTCCCAATAAGGACGGTTAGGTTAACATTGAGGGAGCTCTTGTTGTAGGTCAAGCACCATCCTAAGACTTTCACACATTTTATCTCATTTAATAGTTAAAAGAATCTGTGAGATAGGCACTGTTATTATCTACAGGTAATAACCTTAGGTGAAGAACTTGAGATTTAGAGAGTTAAATAATTTGCCAAAGGTAACACAGTCAGAATTTGAACCTAATCTGGCTCCAAGCCTCGATCTTTACTTCTAAGAGTGGTTATATACACGTGTGTGTATAATTCATACTTTATTATAGAATAGCGTCTTCTTTTTCTATCAATATCTGTGACTGTGCAAAGGTCACATAGACAACCTCCATAAAGGTTGCTGACTTATTGATTAATTAATCTTTCTAGTATAGAAAATCTAAGCCAAGGAGAATTAGCATTGTTTAAAACTTTCTGTTGCTCATTTTTGTTGCTTACTTTCCCTTCCTTTGGATGGACTCTGATGTCCTTTTTATCAATAGATGACAATGGTGTTTGGTTCTTTCGCTTTTCACTTAATGGGCTAGATCCTGCCTAGTAGTAAAGAAAAAACGTCTAGAGGAGAATCATCTGATTCAGCTCATGTGCATTGAATGTAAGAGAACTGAACCAAGAAATGATGGGGATGAGCTCTGTGAAAAATATAATTCTCCTATAAAACTGCTAAAAGTTGACTCGGAATTCATTTAAGAAAGACTGTAAAACCTCCTTCAAGGCAGCATATACACATGGCATAAATGAATTTCTTTGGAGTATCTGGAAGATGTAAAAACTCTAAAGCCATTTAATGAATATCCATCACTTCAGAGTTCCACAGGCATTAAAGATACCCTGGTTAAATGGACCTCAGGGGTCAAAAATCACACCCAATCAATCCTGTCCTCCACTGGTCTTTTAAATCCTTCCTAGCTTCTTAATACAGGCCTGGCAACAGCCTCCTCACTGGTAGCTTCCTCATCTTTTGTGGCCTGCATACACTGCACACATCTCTGAATCAGAATTGTGATGAAGTCATGGCCCTTCTGCAAAACTCTCCTCATTGTCCCAAGGACAAAGTTCGTTCTGCATTGCCAGGTCCCTACTATGGTTGCCATCCTGCCTTACTCACCATCACAGCCCCTGGGTTCAAATCATCGCCAGTCCACTCTTTGAAAAGGGCTGCCATTCCCTAACCTGCTGCCGGGCACGCTTTTCACTCTACTTGGTCTTCAAGGTCCAACTCTAATTTCTCTACCTCTTTAATAATTGCCTCCATTAAGGTACACACTTTCTCCTCTGTGTCCCCAAAGTGCTTGGTACACACCCTGACACTTGTTCCATAATTACCTGTTCACTTGATCTGTTTGCCTACCTAGAATATGACTTACTTGAGGTCAGGACCGAATCTTTTAATTTTTGTTTTAGTGTTCTGTAGAATAGTGCTTCTCAAAGTTTAATGTGCATACACATCACCTGAAGATGTTGTAAAATCAGATTCTGATTCAGCTGTCACAGTGGAGGGGACTTGGATGGGGCAGAGTCAGCATTTCTCTTACAAGTTCTGAGTGAAATAACGGTTGTGCTGGACTCTGGATCACACTTAGAAAAGCAGGCAGGTGTTTTTCAGGAATTAATAATGTTTGAAACGAATAAACCGAAAATCAAAAAGAAAAACCATGAGTAAAACGTTATCACACCATGCTCCACTTTATTTTTAATTTTTTTCTTAAGCAACTAACATCTTCACTGAGTCTTTGCATTGCCCTAGTGGTCGTTATATTTTTATAGCTTTAACATTTCCCCACATTTTAATACTATTAAAGTTTGTCTTCTTTAATTTTTTCCCTCTGGAAAAATATCAAATTTAGATTTGTTTCAACCAGGACCAATACTACACAAATCTGTTATAATAGGACATTTATTTCTTGAAATACAGTGTTTAAAACATTTTTGTTTATATTATAGGCCCTGTTTAAATTACAGACAACATACAATTGCAGTAAAATGGGGCAAAATGTGTCTTTAAAATGTGTCTTCATATGTATAATCTATATACATATAATTTATGTCTAAATATGTGATATGTTCTTATGTTTTTAAATAAATTTTTTTTAAGAGTTCAGTTGAACTTTAAAGATGGATCTTTGCCTTTTCACAGTCACTTCCTGTTCTGATTAATATTCATTTACAGGCGTGTTTTGCAAGGCAATTAGCTCACTACAGTTTGGCTGATTTTGTGCCCAAACTTAGCTTTTCCACATTCTTTTCTTCTATGAATATGAAAAAATGAAATTTAAGACTCTGTAGCTGGAAAGGGCCCAGGGACATTTTTCACAAATGCTGAATATTTCACTCACTGTCAACTCTTTACCTTGGAAACCAAATCAAAATGCAACAATGAATCAACTACATCATAAAAAATTCAGGTCAATTACTAACCAATTAGTGGGAACATCTGATTATTTTGATGGTCATAATGACCAAAACAGTGGACCCTTACAACCCAATCAGTATCCCAAATCTGATTTCATATTAAAAGCAGCAAGAGATAGATTCGGGGTAACTCGGAGGTATCACCTTCATTATGTTGGTTAAGAACACTGACAGGTAGGCTTTGTAATTTGATCGGGAAACCCGTATTCACAAGAACGCTTCTGGTTCTGAACCTCAATGATCCAATGAATAATGTTATTGTCTCCACTACAAGGTTGCCGTCTCCTATTTACATGCCGTAGTCTACATTTGCTGCAATTTATGGGTACTTTTAATTTCAAACATGTGAAATCTTTCATCTTAAGGCGACATGTGTTAAATATTTGTTTTAGTGCACCTCGGGGAGTGAGGCTGATGTGCATTGAAGATTCAATCAGCAATAGTTGCTGGTGATTAAAGAGCTAGAATCATCTGGCTGATTCATTTGGTCTCTTCATCTCATTTCTTAGGGAATAAATGTGGCTTGAAATAAAGTTTTATTTTAAATTAGTGTGTAATGCTACCCAGCGAAGAAACACTTTTTATTTTTTCTCCAAGTACGATCTCTTTTCGTATATAGAGAAATTGTTGATGAGTTCTCCACTATGCGCAAACTGCTCAAGTCATTTGAAAAAATTGGTAAGCTGGGATGTAGGAAGATGAACGTTAGTTGTGTTCCTAGAAAATTACCTTCTACTCACTTTAGAGCAGAAATCACAAACCAATGCTGCGTGGATTACAACAGTATTAAGAAATCTGTGAATGAATTGAAAACATTAGTGATTTGAGAGGCTCCACGTAATCTAGATTTCTGGCTTCCAGTGGCAAAGGTTTTGTTGCATATGCCCCTCTTTCACTGGGCATCTGTTCTCCGGTTTACACAGTGGTGCTCATGTATGTGACCTGTCTGGCATCTAAAGGCAAATCCTGCTCTGAAGTTTCAGATGGTGCACATCTTCACGACTCCACAGCAGCAATGTGGAAGTAGAGGTAGAGAATAGAGTGTACACCAATTATGGGACTTACCCACCCAGATTTAGACACGGGTCAGTGGAACTGACCCTAAGAGGCAACAGTGTAGGTAAAATCCAAGACTAAGGCACATCTAACAGCCATCCATGTATGGGGAGGGCTGCAAAAATGATATGGTAGACCCCCTGCAGGTGAGGAGATTGCAGAGAAGCGGATTTGCAGTGGAGAGTCATCACTTAAGAGGATTTTTAAGGAGTAGGAAGGCTCCTTCCAATGCCAGGAATAGAGGCTCATCATCACAGCCACCAAAACACAGGGCCGAGAGTCTGTTGAGACACCAAGGTAGCAGCTCAGTGTTAAACCAGATCTGCCAGATTGCCAATGCTGAGTTTCAGTGATTGGCAGGCAGAGGCTGCTGGTTCCTTCTTGATTTCAAGAATAGGACCAGAACTAGAGGTAGCAGACACAAAAAAGAACATGGGAGTTGTCCTTGAATTTGACGTTGAGAACCTGGGGAAAGATACGAAGAACAATTGCTAAAAGGAGTATAAAAATCTCTCCGTTTCATTCTTCAATGAGTCATTCTTTAATATTGCAATTCCTCTGTAACATTAGCATAAACTTTGGTGGCACCTTATTTTTAAAACGAGTGGAAAGAAGAAAGCTCTAAAAACATAGCAAGACCGTGAGATGATACAGAATCATCATCCACCAATGTCTATTCAGCTGATATTAGCAGAAACCTGTACGGAACAACCACTCTTACATAGAAAAGGGTATTAGAATTTGAAACCTACATTTCTTCCCCTAGAACCCAGTTTGACCTCTCTCTAGGAGATAATGGCGTCTTGAACACCTGGTGGTTAACTAGCCAAAAAAGGGGTTGCTGCTGAGATGGAGGGAGAGATTGGATTAGACGGGCAATACTAGACGCACAGCTCTGGCTGCTGTACCTCTGGCTATGTCACTGGGTAGGCATCCCCAGTTGATTACAGCTCTCTTTCCTGCTGAGCTGGGATGAGGCCTCGGAATTGTCCCCAATATCATGCATCAGGAGCCAATCAATTAGGGTTGACATAGCAATGAAGTACATCTGCCCTCCTTTGATTAGATTTTTACTGCCAAGGGGGCTGTGGATGAGGCTGCTGAGTAGGGGCGGAACATTCATGTCCAGGTTGGAAGCAGACAGATTGTCAGCCAGGGAAGCTTATAACAGAATGTATTTTTAAGGTATTTATATGTATTGATCCTTCCTTCCCTCCCCACCTCTTCTAGAGAGCAAGGCGCTTATAATTCCCTGCCTGTACGATTTTGTTGGGCAAAAAGCATAAGATACAGTAATACCTCCTGCCTCTTAAAAGAGATTTAACTGAATGAAAAGATTCTTTGCTCTGTGCTTCAAAAGAAAGGAGAGAGAAGGGAATCATTAAGGATAATTGGAGTCATAGTTTTGCAGGCATGTGAGTGGAAGGAGAGTATAGATGAAGAGCCTGTAGCAATCAGGGTCCCAGCAGGAAGAAGGGGTCGTCAGTTTAGAATAGCAGAGGCCACAAGGAGTGGGAAGTACCCTGTGTCTAGCAACAGCAGAGCTGTTATCACCAATTGGTCCAAAAGGATCAGGGGAGGGAATGGTCCACAGAGTATAAAGGAGAGGGTGGTGTAGACAGGCTGATCTAGAAAGAAGCAGCTATGCAGGAAGGAAGTCTACCTTACTCTCTTCTCTCCTTCTCTCTTCTGCTGGGGCTCCCTGTGGCCAAAATAAATCAGGAATCAAAGGCCAAGAGAGTTCATGTTAGATGGAAGTGGTGGTTCATGCAGGTCAGCAGGGAGCAGAGTGGCAAGGGCTGGGGCATGGATGGAAGAGCAAATAGAATATGTCTGTCACAACTCAAGCCATTTCCTTCAACATCCACTCTTGCCTTAACCTGGCTGAAAAGATTTTTTATTCATCACAAGGGACAAGTAAAGTTCTCCCAGCTACCATAGCATCAAAGGATGCTAGAAATTCAGTTGTACTTTCACCGGAAACTTAAAACATGAGCCACTATCAGTGTTGTACTATAGGATAGTGAAAGAAACTGGGGGAACAAAATAAGTAATACACATAGCTGCCATATCGCCAGTGTGGTAGTTGATTTGATGGTCTAACTTGAGGATCATGTATTTGTCATCTTCTATTGCCTGTTTCATTTCCCCTTTCTCTTGCCAGCACCTCAGCTGGATGGGCCCCAGTGAATACTCTGGGTCATAGACACAGATTTCCTGACCTCCAGTGAATAGCAGCAGCTCAATTTTTCCCTGTTAATAAGTCCACTATGTACACGGGACGATACGATCTTGGTCTTCCCTGATGATTCAGTACCGTAAAAAGCTCCAACTCGGCTTTTTAAAAATGAATTACAACTATGATTGTGTTGCCTGGTGGAAGCATTCCTTTCTTTGGTACTAAGATTTCCAAACCTGCTGAGCTCAAGCTTGCAGGAACAGGAAGCAAAAAGTCTTCGAGTTATGAGATGCAACTCCTATCTCTGTCCTTTGATTCACAAACATGTGCATTTTGGCTGTAGGGGGAGACAGTGCCATATATTGGCCATTGGTTTAAGGTGCATACCATATCCTGCAGGACAGCATTCCAGCCTTGAAAGGGAGTGTGTCTCAGCTAGCACTATAACAGAGCCTTCAGCAGGATATCCCTCTATTCTGTTGAGCAAGGTGCTTCTATGTGTGAGTGCACAGAATACGGAGCATCCCATAGGCATGAGCCCATCACTGCATTTATTTTGTTACGAAGTATGTTTTCTGGGCTGAGTGCAGTGTCTCATGCCTATAATCCCAGCAATTTGGGAGCCTGAGGCAGGCAGATCACAAGGTCAGGAGTTTGAGATTAGCCTAGCCAACTTGGTGAAACCCTGTCTCTACTAAAAATACAAAAATTAGCTGGGCATGATGATGGGTGCCTGTAACCCCAGCTACTTGGGAAGCTGAGGCAGGAGAATTGCTTGAACCCAGGAGGTGGAGATGGCAGTGAGCCGAGATTGTGCTATTGTTCCAGCCTGGGCAACACAGTGAGACTCCATATCAGAAAAAAAAGGAAAAGAAAAAGAAAAAAAATGTTTTCTGGATGGAGATGATGTGGAGTGGCAATCCATGGCAATAGGCAAGGCATTATAGTAACGCACAGATGATGGTATTGATACAAGGATTTTATAAAGTATCTAGTGAAACATATCAAAAGATAGAATATGTGATCTCCAAAAGCCAACACATTGGTTCTCTTTTGTAATCATGGGTGGAGCAAGTTTCAGCACCTTTTCTAACTTTAAGAGGAAAATGTCAACATTGTATAGATCAATAGTCTTCCAGAAATAGACTTTTATCATTATGGCAGGCCCCTAAACTTTCTAAAAGTCTGTTTCCCATCTACTGACTTCACATGTTTTGCTAAGGCATCTTGAATGCTTTATACTTTTTGGTCACCAGATCCGATTAGCATCATTTGATCTATGTAACAAACAGTCATCATAGTCTGTGAGCTATCGGGGTGAATAAACTTCCTCTGGATCCTACTGGGAGTGAGAATGAACTTACACAACCATGAGACAATGTAGTAAAGTTTTACGCAGCCATGAATACCATACGGGTAAATTGTTGTCCCTGCCATGTAAATACAAACTCCTTTTGTTTGGAGTGGGGAATCAAGCACTTGTCAGGTCATTAACTGCATACCAGGTAGCAGGAGATATGTGGATTTCCTTCAGTAAAGACATCCCATTTGAAACTGTTGCTGTGATCAGCCTTAGCACCTGTATCAGCTTGTAATTATCTGCTGTCATTTGCCACAACCCATCTGGCTTTTATACCAGTAAAACAGACAAATCAAAACATTTATAATAAGAATCCCTCCAACCTTTGCACCTCTCCAGTCTTTGATAGTTGTGCTAGTCTCTGCCTCTCCCCAAGGATGAGTTTCTGCTTTTGGTTTCCTATTTTAGCAAAAAGGGTAGACCCAGTCTGATCCTTCCTAGCAGAATGGCACCCACTCCTCATGCAGAAAAGCAACGTAGACATTGTATCCAATACGAATTACATCTATTTTCATTATTCATTCTGGGTCTTCAGTCCCATTAGGACTCTGCTAAAACTCCATCTATTACTTGATGTCTATCAACCCCTACTGTGACTGGTGGACACCATATCATTCATGTCTCTGAAAAGGAGCGGCAGTTCAGAATCCATTTCTAACAGTTCCTAGAAGGTCTTTGTATTTCCCTTTCTTGGTGCATAGTAACTGTGCAAATGGCCATGGGTCCCTCTGGGAAGGAACTGTTAAGAGGCTGTGAATCTCTACCAAAGTGGCTCATGTTAGGTTTCTTCCTACCAGATCTCAAAATTTCACACACACACACACACACACACACACACACACACACACACACACACACACACACACACTCTTTCTCTCTCTGTGTATGTGTGTGTATACATACACACATATATATCAGCATCTCTTTTATTTCTTGAGATTTCACAATCAATACACTCTTACTGCATATCCATGAGAATGCAAACACTCTGATTTCCAGATAGTGTCACTGGTGAGTTTGATGAAATGTTTATGAAATACATAGTGCCAGTCATATGTAAGTCCTTCCAGAAGATTGAGAAAGAGTATAGACTGTCCTCTAATTCATTTTATGGAGCTAGAATAATCTTGATACTAAACCAGAAAGATCAATATGAGAAAGAAAAATTATAGGCAAATATTATCGTAGGGATATTTGCAAAATTCCTGAGAAAAATATTAGTAAACCAAATCCAGCAATGTATAAATGGGTTAATGTTCTATGAGTAAGTTTAATGTATCCTAAGAATTTAAGTGTGACATATTTAAAAATAAAGTTATAGATATAGATATGTAGACAGACAATCAGATAAATAGCCTCTACCCTCTCTTCCTAACACAAAACTCCTAAAACCCTTGTAATTTCCTGATCAGTAGGGGTATTAGGTTCATCTTTTGTTCTAATATTTGGTCTTTGACCCTGGTTCCTGACATAGAGCTCTTAATCCCTTGGAATTTCCTGCGTAATAGAAGATCTTCTGTTCTAATGAGGGGACTCTTGGTGGGATCCTGGATGGGGCTGGTCATAGTTAGAAACTTGGAATGTTCAGCCCCACTCCTCATCCTCTGGGAAGGGGAGAAGTGCTGGAGATTGAGTTCATTGTGCATGCCTACATAGTGAAGCCCTGTAAAAATCACTAAACTATGAAGTTCAATGAGTTTCTGCATTGGTGAGCTCATCCATGTGCACAGAGGAAGGTGCACTCCAGCGCCACGGGATAGAAGCCCCTGGGCTCAGGAGTTATCCAGACCTTGCCCTGTGTATCACTTCATCTGGCTGTTCATGGGTATCATTTGAAATATCATTTGCATTACACTGGCAATAGTAAGTAAATGGTGTTCCTTGGTTCTGTGGGCTGCTCTGGCAAATTAGTGAAGCAGAGAAGGTGGTTATGGGAACCTCTGATTTGTAGACAGTTAGAAATTGTGGGTAAACTGGTGATGAAAGAAAAACGTCAGCTGAATTTAAATTAAAATTGATTAATTGAGCAATGTATGATTTGTGAACCAGACTGCCTCCCAAGCCAGAGTAGGCTCAGGGACTCCATGGCAGCCACATGGTGAAAGAAGATTTATGGACAGAAAAGGAAAGTGATGTACAGAAAACAGAAGGGAGGTACAGAAACAGGGGATTAGTTACAGCTCTGCATTTGTCTTATTTGAACATGGTTCAAACAGTTGGGCACATTTGATTGGCCAGAACTTGTTGATTACCACAAGAGTAGGCTACAGTCTATTTACACCTCTACTTGTTATAGTTCACAATGTACAGGGAAACCTTCAGGCCAAACTTAAAATATGTAAGGAGGCAGCTTTAGGTTCAACTTAACACTGGAAACCTACTCCTGGCAATTGACACTCGAAGCTGGTGACAGTCTTACAGGACTGAGCCCCTAACCTGTAGGTTCTCCACTAACTTTGGTTAGTGTTAGAATTGAACTGAGTTTCAGGGCACCCCGCTGGTGTTGGAAAATCGATCACTGTGGGAGAAAACACACACACCTAGTCACAGAAGTACTGAGTGTTGGTACAGAGAAAAAGACTGTTAGTATAGATTTTTCCTGTATCACAGTAAGCTTGTTTTAGTATTTGAAAATCAAAAACATAATTTATTATAACGTAATAAAAATTAAAGCCACATGACTAGGTAAATAGATATAGAAAAAGTACTTTATATATAAATTCAAAATCCATGATATTTTGATATTTTGATAAATTATGATAAAAAAGTAAAAGCTTGAAAATAAAATTAAAAAATTATTTTGGACTAAATGGCTAACCATAGTAGGGTTAGTGAGGAACACAGAATCTTCTCAATGATTTGTGCTAAGTTGATGTTGAATATTTATATTTAAAAAGTCAACTTTGATTCTTACCTTTACCAGAAGGAAAAGTATATTAAGATGGAGTATAGATTCTGACCTAAAGCAATTATACTTTAGAAACAACAAAAGAAAATAGTTTCATGATACTGGAATAAGCAGGAAATATTTTATTTTTTTAATTTAATTTATGAAATTTATTTCTTACTGTTCTGAAGGCTGAGAAGTTCAAAATTGAGGGACTGGTGTCTGGTGAGGGCCTTTTTGCTGTGTTATAACATGGTCGAGGGCATCACAGGGCAAGAAGGCAAGAGCAAGCCAGCTCAGATCTCTCTTCCTCTTTTATTTTTTATTTTTAATTAAAAAAATTGTACTTAAGTTCTTTGGTACATGTGCAGGTCATGCAGAATTGCTACATAGGTATACACATGCCATGGTGGTTTGCTGCATCCATCCCCCCGTCATCTACATTAGGTATTTCTCCTAATGTTATCCCTCCCCAATCATCCCCCCACAACAGGCCCCAGTGTGTGATGTTCCCTCCCCTGTGTCATGTGTTCTCATTGTTCAACACCCACTTATGAGTGAGAACATGTGGTGTTTGGTTTAGCAAAAAAGTTTTAAACGGCATGAGCTACACTAATCATAAAAGAAAATATTGATAGAGACTTCATTAAAATTTATTGGATGAGATTATTAATGGAGTGAATGTTGAATGTTGTTAGTGATTAGTAAAAACAGAAATTAAAGCCACAGTGTGATACCACTGCATTATCAGAAATGTGGTGATCAGAAATCAAAAAGCTGATGGTACCTAGTGTTGGTGAGAATCTAAATGACTGGAACTCACTCATACGTCAGTGGGAGTGTTTAATTGCTACAACCACTTCACAAACTGTTTTTCAGCACCTACCAAAGCTGAATACATTTCTACCTTATGACCCAACGATCCTATTCAACATAAATGAATACTTATGTTCACTAAAAGACAAGTTCAAGAATGATCAGCAAACCTTTATTCATAATTGTCTAAAAAAGTTTGAGAAGGGGTCTCACTGTGTTGCTGAGTCTGGAGTACAATGGTACTATCACTGCTCGCTGCAGCCTTTACCTCTTGGGTTTAAGCAATCCTCCCACCTCAGCCTCTTGAGTAGCTGGGATTACAGGCCTGTGCCATCATGCCTAGCTAATTTTTGTACTTTTTGTAGGGACAGGGTTTCACAGTGTTGCCTAGGCTGGTCTCAGATTCCTGGGCTCAAGTGATCTGTCTTCATTGGCTTCCCAAAATGTTGGGGTTATAGGCAGGAGCCACTGCCCAGCCCATAATTGTCTAAATTTGGAAATAAGCTAAATTTCCATCAAAAACTATAATAGAG
>CAUYQU010072280.1:0-10436 GCA_963574635.1 Cheracebus regulus
TAGCACACTGTGTTGTGTTTTATTCGGTGGTGGCTCGTGGGTGTCCAAAAAACATCTTTTTTACTTTTTCAAAGTAAAAATAATGTGTGTTAAAACATAAAAAAAAAAAAAAAAAAAAAAAAATCAATAGAAACAGCTAAATGAAAGAAATAAAAGAAAATTTCTTAAAGAAGGAGTGGTTTTACTTTGGCTCATCCATAGATTTGGCCTTAGAACCCATGAGCTAGTTTTCTCAACCTCTTGCTTTGGAATCAATATATTACAAATGACATATCAATTCAAAGTAACCAGGAAGACTGACTCAAGGAATAAACCCAGGCAGGGCATAGTAGCTCAGGCCTCTAACCCCAGCTCTGTGGAAGGCTAAGGTGGGCGGAGCACTTGAGCCCAGGAGTTCAAGACCAGCCTGGGCAACAGGGCAAAACTCTGTCTCTAAAAAAGAAAAGAAGAACAAAGAAAAGAAAAGAACAATTAGCTAGATGCATGTTCCTGTAGTCCCAGCTACTTGGGAGGCTGAGGTGGGAGGATCACTTGCACCCAGGAGGTCAGGGCTGCAGTGAGATGTGATCGCACCAATGCATTCCAGCCTGGGCCAAAGAGTGAGACCCCATTTCAAAAAAATAGTAATGACACAAAAATTAGCTAGGCATAGGGTGCACACCTCTAGTCCCAGCTACTCAGAAGGCTGAGGTAAGATCCTGTCAAAAAAAAAAAAAAAGGAGTAAATCTAAATCTAGGAGTAGCAACAGACCTAAAGTTAGGCCAACCAGCAAGAGAAGAATTTGAAATATGGAATAAGAATGCTATGTCCAGCTGGCTCAAGGAAGGAAGTGGTCCAGTATAAATTAAGCATCAGTGTTGTAAAGCCTTTCTCAACCCCCAACTGTGAGAAGGAAGTCTATTGGATTTTTTTTTTTCTCATCAAGTAGGAAGACTTCCCAGTACTCATTCTACCCAATCTGTCCCACCCTTCAGCACTAGCTTGGCCTCCTTTATACAGCTGCTGCTCCAGCTGCACTAAGCACAGTTATTCCTGAATACTTGTGTCTTGTGTTCCCAAATCAGAGAATTCTATCACAGGTAACAAGCATGGTCCAGATAACCGGGCAGTCCAAGGGGAAACTGAGGCTTGGCTGATACTGAAATGTGGTTACAGAAGGACAAGTGCAGGCACAGAGCCTTGGCCATCCATCCCTGCCCCCAAGTGCAATTCATTCTCTTTGAAAGAGGAAAACAACAAGCAAGAAATAAATAGAATTGAAAATACATTATACAAATGTAGCTAGCAAGGATTAAATTGTTAATTATAGAAAAAAAGGAGAAAGATGCCCAAGTTGTGCAGAAGCAAGAAGCCAGGACTTTCTTAATAACTGGTTTTGTCAATCCAGTAGTGTGCAAAGGTTGAGTTTGCTTGTCCCCAGGGACAGAAATACCACACTTCTGAAAGTCTTTTGACCGAGAACTGGCTCAAAGCAGAATGTGTGCAATTCCTTTCTTAAGTACTGAAAATCTTATCACCACAGGATATAGACATGCTAGTCAGGGTTCTGTACCACGACAGAAGGTCAAATCTGAAGGAGTAAGAGAGATCACATAAATACTGCCATCTCATTTCCAAGCCAGTCCCCTTAACTATCAAAACATACACGGTGCGGTGACCCGACCGCTGCTTCTGGCCTGAACTCCCGCCTCTCCGCCCCAAAGTACTGACCCAGAGAGGACACACCTTTGCTTCTGCGCAGCCCAACTTCGGCAACCGCTCAAGAGTTAATTACTCCTTCAGGTTCCTGGGGCCTAACAGCTTTACTGGGTCCTGATTATTTATACAGACGGAAAACAATGACGCTCAGGAGATTTTGACAACTTAAAAAAAAAGAATGCGGTGGAAGTCTAAGATTGCCTTCCCTGTGACGAAACACAGCCCCGCCGGCCGCCCGGGCCCGACTCCGCCCGCCCGCCCGCCGCAGTTTCGGGGCTGCGGCCCGGGGGGCGCGGGCGCGGCGGGGCCGGGTTCTCCTTCGGGAGTCGCGGGGCGCGCGGGCGGCACCTCGAAGCCGAGCGGGGCCCGGCCCCGGCGCCCGCTCACCTGGTGCGTGTTGTTGGCCAGCTTGGCGACGAAATCCCGGACCTGGCCGCACTCCTCGTCCTCGCCGGGCGCGCTGCGACGCCAACGGCCGCCGCGGGGAAACGCGCCCCCGGCCGCCGCCGCCCGTAGCCCCCAGCTCACCCCGATGGGGCCGGACCAGCGCGGTAGCGGCGCAGCAGGCGGCGGCGGCGCGTCCAGCCGGTCCTGGCCGAAGGTCGCAGGCGGCAGCAGCTGCAAGAGGAGAAAGACGCCGAGGCCGTGGGGCCAGCGCAAGAGGCCGTTCGCAGCTCCTTGGGGTCGCTCCATCGCTGCCGACTGCCGACGCCGCCGACACCTGCCGCCCGGCGCGCCCGCCCACCCCCGCCGGCGCGCGCCACACCCCCGAGCGGAGCGCGGCGCTCCTTGGATACGCGCGGCCGGGCCTCTCCGCCCCATAGGCTGGCCGCCTGTCCCTCTTTCCCGGCCCACTCCTCATTGGCTCGCGTCGCCTTCGGCTTCGGGGGTCCTGGATTCGGATGCCAAGATGCGGGACTGATTGGCTGGAACGTGGCAGAGACTGCTGAGGTCAACCCCGCCTCGCCCAGCGTCTCTCGGGCCCGGCTTGCGGAGTTCACGTAAGAGCTTTTCCCACCTTCCCGCCGAGCCCCGGGCTCCTGGCACCGCGACCCCTCGCCACACCTCTAGCGTCCTCAAGTTGGGGCTATGTTACTTCCCTCCTGTTCCCCGGAGACACCCCTAAAATTCCTTCGGTCCTGGAAAATCTCCCCAGGGAATCCCTGAGCTCGCTCAGCTGGAAAAAGGAGCTCCATCATGAACCGGGGCTTCGGGTTTTTATAAACCCCGCTCACTGGAGCGCCCATTGTATGCTAAGCAGACCCCTTGCTCCCAAGAAGGTGAATGCCAACTGGTGTGGGTCACATCCTACGGAGACAGACATCAAGACATGCGAGGCTCCTGCAAGCCTGAAGAATAGTCTTTCCACACTTTTGGCCTCTTTCGCCTTCCTCTTCTGCGGGGAGGTAGACCAAAGGCGGGATTACAGGTTTTCCAGGACTTCGAATGTAACTTAGGCATTAGGGGCAGGTAAAAGGGGGCAAATGACCCAATGCCTACTGTTTACACGATCATTTCCTAGATGCACATTTACTTTACCAAAATGCCTTAGCTCTGCAGTGAGAGCTTCGCACAAGTTTGGTTCCAGCATATGATGTCCTCTAAATTAGCACCCCAATCCACCTCTAATGAATAAAATAAAACCCCTACGCTGTTCCCTTTACTGCAGAAGCTGCACACGCAACTTCTACAACATGTAGTACAGGTAAAACCAGTTCTGAATCCTTAAACTGACTCCGTCCGTTTAGAAAGCTAGAAATAATGTTGAGTAGAAAAGGTAGCAAATAGAAAGCTACAAAATATGCAAATCGTTACACTCAAAGAAAGTAAAGATTCCTTTTAACTATACACTGGCCATAAACCCAAATGAGGGTATAGTCATTGTACAGCAAAATGATACAATGCACCAACCCAATATTTACATTAAAATACTTCTAGTCACGTTAACTTTAAAACGGAAAAACTTAAGAATTTATAAATTTTTCCAAAACAACCATAGTAAGATGTGAGAAGTGAAAAATGTTTTTGAATGCCATCTGAGCAGGAGAGTAAAATCACAATAGTCCTTTAAGTTACCAGTTACTAGACTGACAAGATAAAGCTGATGAAAACTGGTGAATAATTTGTTCCTTTCATAACTACTATCAGATTAATTTAAAAAATAAATTATTTTAAAATCTGTGTCAACTACGGGAGTAGATCACAAGACAGTCAGTTGCAGTAGCATGTGATTGGGGGGGGGAAGGAAAGGGGGTCATAAAGGAATATTTCTTTGTTTAGGTGACACAAAGATGAATGGTCTATTGTCTTACTGTCTGAAAAGACAAAAACAACTCAACAGTGCCATCTGCTGGAGAAATTACCAAATACACTTAAACTTAAATTTGTTGCAATTACTTATACCTTCACTTTTTAATTTGTTGCTTTTAGTTATCACAGGCTTACAGTACTTATGTATTTCCTTCCTCAAACTGTATCAGCTTCGGGGGACATGGTAACTTGCATATGGCACTGAGAAAATGTTTGAGTGAACACATTTAGTATTTCACTTTTTTAAAAAAATCAGAAACCCTAAGAACTATATTTCATTTTTGTCTAATGAGACTGGCATTAAAGTTGCACTGTCAGTTTTCCTTTGTGAAAGGACTAAAATAGGTAAATTTATCTTTTTACTAAAAACCATACCTTTCAGGATACAATCTAATAGCAGAAAAATAACATAAAACAATTACACATCATGAAACCACTGCTTTTCTTGTAAGATCACTTCTTTGACCTAAGAAAGCTTGTTTTAATATTCTACAAAAAAAAAAAAAATCAAAGTTTCACCTCTTTGAAGAATGCCAATTATAATTATAGAAGGTATGAAATTTACTGTTTTACCAGGTAAAACACAAAAACATTGCCCAGCCAGTGGGAAGGAAAACAATTTAAGCTGAGGCAAACAGAGATAGGTTAAGAGGTATTCCTTAGTATTTGGGCTTTTTTCCTCCCCTATGAAATGCATGTGATTCAGAGACACAACTCAACTCTCCCAAAAGCAACAAGGGCTTTATCCATTTCTGCATTAACCTAGAGTTAAAAGGGAATATTGTTTGTTGTTTGGCACTCCCCACAAGAAGTTTCACAAGAGTACAGATTCTATCTATCATTTTAACAGCTCTCTGCCTGATGTCTAATATATTTCTTGGCATATAGTATGTAGATGCTCAATAAATTTGTTACATGAATAAATATAAATTGAGATAGGATTTTTAATGGTATTTTCTATTAGGATTTAATAAAACAAAGTGATCTTGAGGGAAACAAATGTCCCAATCAACATGCTATATTTAATAACAGCATTAAAATCACTAGAAGTCTGTGGAACATTGAGTGACAATTTACTATAGTTCTCTGCTTTCCTTATGTGTTATTCTACGGCAAAATCCCTTTCTTCCAAATGTTTTCTGTCATTGTATTATTGAAATGTATATAAATACAAGTTGTTTTTTGCTGAACTACAGTATGGATTTAGTATGAATTTAGCCTACTCAAATAGTCATAATTTATTAACATTATACAGTACAACTTCCTATACATCAATACACCCAGAGCCCAGCAAATAATTATGGGGTCCCCATTAGTGAATTAAATCAATTCTGCATCATCCAAATATGGATTAGCCATGTTGTACACAGTGCAAGTACTTTTCAAATCTCCAGATTTCCCTATTACTCAAGAGTTGGTGATCTGAAACAAGAAAATCTGAGCTATTCAAGTCCCGATAGAACAGCTTCATTTCGTGTGTCCATGGGCACAAAGCCTTAGACTTTTCATCTGTAAGTAGTGATACTGATACCATCTTCCCATGGTCATTTTTGAGGCTGAGATAGAATGATTCTTTAAACAATCTCAACCAATCATAAGATGGCAGCTCTAATGGGGGAAGTTCATAATTCATTCCAAAGTCTAATATAAACTTCTGAATTTTCCAGTTCTCTTATTGATATGGCTGAGATTTGTAACTGATTGCCAGTGAGGCCAAGGTCATTAATTTAATTATTTTTTAGGCCTTCACTTCATAAACAGGGAAATCTCTTTCCAAATTGTCTAACAAGACCCAAGAACTAGTACAACACTATTGATGGCTTATTCCAACCCATCAATGTTTTGAAAAGGACTTCAAAACATGTTGATAGTCAATTAGTAGCATCTCCTTATAAGAAAAGCAGCAAAAATACATGTTTGCTCAAGAAATTACACAATGAAATTGATTTGCAGTACTGTTAACATCTATTAACCACTGGGAAGAGCTGGACTAGTTCATTTATCAACACTAAGGGATTAATGGATATAGTTTATTCTGTTAAAGAGCATCACTAAAAGTTTTAGAACAGGTATCTTCATAGAATAGGGATATTAATCTGGGTGCGGTAGCTCACGCCTGTAATCCCAGCACTTTGGGAGGCTGAGGCGAGTGGAACATGAGATCAGGAGTATCAAGACCAGTCTGACCAATATGGTGAAACCACGTCTCTACTAAAAATACAAAAATTAGCCAGGTATGGTGGTGCAAGCCTGCAGTCCCAGCTACCTGGGAGGCTGAGGCAGGAGAATCGCTTGAACGAGGGAGGTGGAGGTTGCAGTGAGCTGAGATCGCACCACTGCACTCCTGCCTGGGTGACAGAGCTAGACTGTCTCAAAAAAAAAAAAAAAGAATAGGGATATTAATAACACTGTCCTTTTGGCCCACTAACATAGGCATTTCAAAGAAAAGACTGTATTACAATGGCTAGGAGCAGTGGCTCACCCCTACAATGCCAGCACTTCAGAAGCCGCAGGTGGGAGGACCACTTGAGCCCAGGAGTTCAAAACCAGCCTGGGCAATATAGTGAGACCTCATCTCTTTAAAAAGACTATTAGAAGAGAACAGACAGTCTATAAACAAGTATTTTAAAATTTTCTTTATTTCAGAACTGCCTTTATGTACAGACATCATTAAAAAAATGCACATACAATGGAAATTTTCCAAGGAACAGGAGCTGGAAATAAAATTTATGGACATTATTAGAACTGAAATTGTCCCAGAGAAGTTCTGAGGATCAGGCTTCCTTAAATGTCCTTGATAACCTCTTCAAGTTCTTCCTTTGTGAACATGTGGAAATTTTGGCCAGGCTGCACTGTGGCTAGCTGGAAAGAAAACAGAAGGTTTTAATAAGCTGGGTTCAGTTACCCTGCGGATGGTCCTACCATGGTCAGGAGAAGCTGTGTTGGTGATGCAGCTATTCATTAGGAACTAAGGGATCTGCTGTCCCAAGGATGTCCTTTCCAGGCAGCAGGTCCCTAAAATAGCTCTCTGGCTCCAAAATAAAAATGCTTATTGACCAAATTTTCTATTTTAAGGTTAACTCACCACATCATACTTAACCAAATGCCTGGCATCCCTGTCATTTATTGAAGTCACTTTAACAAGGATCACAAAAGCAACAACAAAGTGCATGGAGTCAGTACTTTTTTCTGTTAAAGACTCCTTTAGAAATATATTTAAAGTATATTTAAATACTTAAAAGTTGAGCTTGTGTATGTGACCTCAGGTTACTTGGCCACTCTGTGCCTCTATTTCTTCATCTGTACAAACGGGGACAATAATGATAGCTAATTCATAGACTAGTTGTCAGGATTAAATGTTAATATATATAAAGTGCTTAGACCACTGTTTAGAACATAATGCACCA
Source organism: Cheracebus regulus (assembly GCA_963574635.1). NCBI lineage: Eukaryota > Metazoa > Chordata > Mammalia > Primates > Pitheciidae > Cheracebus > Cheracebus regulus. Next base: position 7,417 of record CAUYQU010072280.1, read on the forward strand.
AATAATCATTTACTATTATTGTTAGACATTTTCTCTAAAATTGTTCATGTGGCAAAATGTAACAAAAAAAGTTTGTTTTGTTTTTTAAAAGGACCAAGAAAAGATTTCATTAACACTGGCATAGGAAATTTGTTGTGACTGCTGAAGATATCAGTAATAACCGGAAGTCCAGATTATATTACATTTATGCAACAAAAAAAAAACTAGGATCAGAAGATGGTTTTCCATTCTCTCTACTGATCACGTCCCATAGTTTTAGGCAATACTGAGCAATAGGTGCCACTTCACATTTGCCTCAAAAGATTTGTGTTTTACATGTCATATCCTCATAGTGTCTTTTTTTTCCCCTTTCAATTTTAAAATTAAACACATGGCTGGAAATAGCAGCTCATGCCTGTAACCCCAACACTTTGGGAGGCTGAGGCGGGAGGATCACTTGAGACTGAGAGTCAAAAATCAGCCTGGACAACATGGGGAGATTCTGTGTCTACCAAACTCCCTCCCCCGGCCCCCCGAAAAAAACTAGCAGGGGTGTGGCAAGAGCCTGTGTCCTACGTACTCAAGAGGCTGAGGTGGGAGAATTGCTTGAGCCTGGGAGGTTGCGGCTGCAGTGGGTCATGATCATGCCACTGCACTGCAGCATGGATGACAGAAGGAGGGCCTGTCTAAAACAATTAATAATAATTTTAAAAAAATTAAATCTACTAGCATTTCAAAGTAATTTTCAGTACTTCTATTTAATATAACTTGAAAGTTGCTAGACCGACTTAGCATAATCCAGTTATGTGATGTCTAGTATCCTCTGCCTTATCTATAAGTAAAATTCAGAAAGACTGCTGCACAGCCTAAGATATCTGATATCTGGGGAAAGACTTAAAAAAAAAAATGTTCTCCTTTCAAAGCCTGTAGTCTCCTCTAGATTCTCCCAAAAGATTTATCTCGAATTACATGAAAGGTCAGAAAAGTCCCAAATATATTTGCAAAATATATGTAAACAATTAATTTACCATATAGACCATGAGTTCCATTCTGAGGATATTTAAACATACAAATATTATTATTACTGCTTCTTTTGGCCAGGCGTGGTAGCTCACGCCTATAATTCTGGTGCTTTGGAAGCCTGAGGCAGGCAGATCACTTGAGGCCAGGAGTTTGAGGCTAGCCTGGCCAACATGGTGAAACCCCAACTCTACTAAAAATACAAAAACTAGTCTTGCATGGTGGCACATGCCTGTAGTCCCTGCTGAGGCACAAGAATCGCTTAAACCTGGGAGGTGGAGGTTGCAGTGAGCCGAGATTGCACTGCTGCACTCCAGCCTGGGCAACAAAGTAAGATCCTGTCTCAAATAAATAAATAAATAAAAATGTTACTACTGCTTCTCTTAAGGTATATCTTTACATGATGAGCAATGACTTGAAGACAGAGAAATACAAGGGTGATAATCTAAAAGAGTGAGGGTCTAAAGAATTTCACTCATGACTCAGGCTAGCCTTCTCAAAATATTACAGGGGCTAAAAAACAGAAACTGGGAAAAAACTGAGTAGAACTGTCCTACAGAAGAACTGGAATGCAAATCGATACTATTAATAATAGAGTTTGAGCCAAGGACTGCCTTCAGGAAGCTGCTCATCACTAGGTAAGTAAAAATAATCCCTTACTTTTGTGTAATATTAAAAATGTATTTGCATAATGAGAAAGATACTTTTCTATTTATTATCTCACTTTCAAAAAACACCTCCATGAGGCAGGTAGAACAGATATTTTCTTTCAATTTATTCCACCAATAATTAATTACTAAGCACCTGTGTATTAGTCACATGTACTTGTGACTAAGGATCCAAAGACGAAGAAAGTCTGTCTTATTTACTAAGTGCTACATGCCAAATGCGTTCAATGTCAGGTAAGTGTTTATAATAGAGCTAAGCATATGTCTAAGAGTGATCTGGGGGAGTCCAGAAAGGCTTCAAGGAGAAGTAACTTTTGAGTTGTATATTAAAGCATGGCAAGAATGGGTCAGACAGTCGGACAGGAAGGCCAGACAATATGCAAATACACAGAACCACAAAAGAACATGACGTATTTGCAAAACTGAAAGTAATTCTGGAGGGGCGCCAAGATGGCCGGGAGAAGACACCACCAGAATGCAGCTCCCAGCGAATGAGACGCAGAGGGCTACAGGACTTCACGATTCCAAACGAGGTGCCGGGTTTGTTTCTATGGGACTGATAGAGCACTGAAAATAGGCCCAGGGAAAGAGCCAAGGGGGTGAGAGCCGCCCAGGAGGGCAAATCAAGACGTGGGGGGGCAGCGGGGTGCGTCCCCAGCTGAAACTTGCAGCTTGTTTGGAGGGTCGGGGGACTTAACCCCCTCAGTGCTCCAGTTCGGATACTGTGCTCTCCTCATCCCTCCTGCAACCCACGGTCCACGAGAGCCCTGCCAGACAGTGGGGCGCCGTGGGTAGTCGATGCAAATCTGAGCTGTGGCGTAGGGTGCGGCAAGTTGTCGCAGGGACCTGGATGGGAGTTTGGACTAATGCCAGCGGGACAGACCGTCCCACAGAGGGGGGAGGCAGAGTTGAAAGCAGGGAAACAGACCATAAGGCCTAGCAGGCCCCACCTCCACAGAATTTAAACTGAAGCCCTTGCCAGAGAGCTTGGCAGCAAATACGCCAGCTTGATCCCAACCAGGAAGATCCAGCTGGGGAAGGAGAGCCCCATTGGGAAGGCGGGGCCAATCTCACCTGCAAACAAACTCCAGGGAAGGACTACCCACCCAACAACCTGACTCTACTTGAAAGAGCTCAGCCAAAAAGATACAGCTCCAACTTCAACAGAAAAAAAACATCCACTCAGAGACTCCTGAAATCACCAACTTCAAAGATCAAAGGGAGATATATCCACAAAGATGGGAAAAAACCAGCGCAAAACATTAAAGAACAGAACACCTCTTCTCCTCCCAGGGATGACAATTCCTCACCATCAAGGGAAGAAAAAAAGACAGAATGAATTTGATGAATTGA
>CAUYQU010072281.1:0-48670 GCA_963574635.1 Cheracebus regulus
CTAGGGTGTTTAGGGTGTTAGGTCTTATGTTTAAATCTTTAATCTATCTGGAGTTAATTTTTGTGTGAGGTGTAAGGAATGGGTCCAGTTTCTGCTTTTTGCTCATGGCTAGCCAGTTTTCCCAACACCATTTATTAAACAAGGAATGCTTTCCCCATTGCTTGTTTTTGTCAGGTTTGTCAAAATCAGATTGTTGTAGGTGTGTGGCATTCCTTCAAAGGCCTCTGCTCTGTTCCATTGTTCTATATCTCTGTTTTGGTACTAGTACCATGCTGTTTTGATTACTGTAGCCTTGCAGTATAGTATATATTTAGTACCTGTGAGCTACATGGTAGTACAAAGAAAAAAAACCTGCCAAAGTAATTTATAATAGCTTTTGTTATAAGAGGAATGTCTATTAACTAGGCCATCAAAGACAAATGTAATGTAATAAATCAGTAAAGCTTTGATGTGCAAAAATTATATATAATTATGTTTTCCATTTACATTTTATCATTTGGAATTTTTAATACAATCTATTTTTTATTTATTATTATTATACATCACTATGCTTATTATACATTTTACAGAAGAGGTCAATGGTACTCATGATGTCTAAACAATTTTTTAATAAGTAATATTGTAAGCTAGAGTTGGAGCACAGAGTCAAACATTATTTGTGAAATTCCCATATTCTTCCCACTGTACCAGACTTACACTCATTATAAACGTGGTTATACGATACAGGCCAAAGTGCTTCCTAAGTTGTCTTATATTAGATATTTTCTTCTGTCACTACTGATAATTCACCAAACAAATATTATAAATAAGAATAAATATTATGAAATATAATAATTTATAATAGTTACTAATTTATACTGGTTACCATTTTGTCTTAGAGAAATTAAAATTTTCCTTAGAAATGTCTAGATATTTGGCAGCAGCATAAATCACAATCACAAACTACTCAAAAGAAGTGGCAAAGAAAATCACACTTCCCTTTGACTACAATGTCACCTTTAAAATAAATAGTCTTATGATTGAGAAAGTGTTTTCCATGACAAATGGAATTCAAGGAAGTACTTTATATCAGTGACAAAGTAAAATAAAATAGCATTTAAAAAATATGTATTCAATAGGTATGTGAAAATGTTCAACATTACTAATCATCAGGAAAACACACTTTACAATCACAATGAGATAAAATTGTATCAATTAGAATTGTCATTATCAAAAAGACAAAAGGTAAGTGTTGGCTAGAAGGTGGAATAAGGGAACTCTTGTACACTGTTGATGATTAGCACAGTCATTATGGAAAAGAATGGTGATTCCTCAAAAACTTAAAAATAGGATTACTATGTGGCCCAGCAATCTCATTTCACTTTAAATGTATCATTGTATACATTTAAAGGAAATAAAATCAGTATGTTGAAGAGATGTCTGCACTATTGTGTCATTGCTGCATTCTTTATAATAGACAAGATTTGGACTCAGCCTAAGTGTTAGTCATCAGATAAATGTATAAAGAAAATATATTATGTATATACAATAGAGTACTTTTCAGCCTTAAGAAGGAAGGAAATTCTCTCATTTGCAACAACATGAATGAACCTAGTAGACCTTATGTTAAGTGAAGTAAGTCAGGCACAGAAAGGCAGATGCTGCATAATCTCATATATGTAATCTAAAGAAGTTGAACTCATGGAAGCAGAAAGTAAAATGGTGGTTATCAGGGTCTGGGGCCTTGGGGGTAGGATGTTGATAAAAGGGTATAGAGTTTCAGTTAAGAAGAATAAATTCTAGAGACCTTGTACAGCATGATGAGTATAGTTAATAAAAAATGTATACCTGAAAACTGTGACAAGAGTAGATCTTAAATTTCTCACCATAAAAATTGATAAGTATGTGAAGTGATGGTTATATTAAATATCTTGATTTAATCATTTCACAATGTATGCATATATCAAAACATCACATTGTAACCCATAAATATACACAATTTTTGTCAATTATACCTTGATAAATCTGGGAAAAATAAAAATATAAGTTAATTAATTAGTGATAAAATATAAAATATATGTTGATGAAAGATAAAATTGTTATGTCTTATTATGTTCATCTTATTCTACCCCAAAGAGATGGCATTTAATGAAAGAAACACAGTTTGAAAGTAATTTGTTATTTCAATACATTTACTTTTTCTAAATACTTTTATGAGCTTTTGAGAGAATCACAAATGGAAATGTCAGTCAGAAAGTTCTACTGAAAGTTTGTGAAAGGATTCTGAAGAAGTCATGAAACAGACATATTTTCCTGAGCTACATGTGCCCAGCAATGTGCTAGATTGTGAGTATAACAATAGTGGGATCAACATGTAGTGTCTGACCAGAGTTATTTGATGTGTAAAGAAAATGCTTGGGGATTGGAAGATTGTTTGTATGTGTAAGGTAATTTAATTCATTTGTATGCAATGAAAATGTAAGCAAATGCGTAAACAGGCATATATACATGCATGCCTACCTATACACATAAACGTAAAATTTCAACATTTCTGGAAAGATTTTCTCATTTCATCTAGTTACAATGATGTCATGTCTAGAAAATCAGGTGTTTTGTGTGATATGTGTACAATAAGATCTGAATAAATTAAGAAATTTTATAGTTCAACCTTTAACTTATTCAGTTCCTTCAATGCAGTTCCCTTGATCACATTCTCAGGCTGAATTAATTTCTCCCTCTTCAATTGCCATAAGATTTAGAATATACCTTACTATTTTATTTTTTATAGCTTCATAATAAGTAATGGCATCTCTTTCTAATAACAAATTAGAAACAGTGACAATGATAGAAAGTATATAAAGCAGTCAAGAAGATCTTATCTTAATTTTCTTTATCAATTTGCTCTGATTAAGTGTTCTTTTATCTTTTCATATCCAGAAATTTATTTTTATTACGTTTCTAAGGTTAAAGTACATTTTTAAAAGTTGGCTTCTAATAACTCATCTTACACAATATCGATATATAAATAACATCATCCAATTAATTCATCTATAGTATAAAGATAAATGTCATTATCTGGAATAGAACTATTCAAGATGAGTCATATCTATTGTTGTTTGGTGAGTTCAAAATTAATCAGAAAAGTGATTCTCAGCTTCCAAGTTTCAATAATATAATAATATGAGGGATATTTTGGCTGGTGTAATGGTGTCAAGTCATGCTTGACATTTTCATGCTAAACATTTTTTCTTTATATAAGATTCTTAGTTGCACTTCATAAGCCTCTCTCTGCTTTATTCCATTTAATCTGATTTTAAAAGTCCTAGGCCTTAAGTTTCATTTGCATTATATAATCCATATTGTGTTGACTTTATCTTTTGTATTTGGCACAACACTTTTGTATCTGGTATCATTTACAATAGAGTTCCAATGTCTTCAGTGCATGTTGGCTGGGTTTTGACCACTGCATATTCCTGTGTAACCCAAATATCTATAATGACAAAAAACATTTCCATCATTCCATAAAATTATTTTATTTTCTTTTCCAATCAATCCCCTCATCACAAGTAGCATTATTACAAGTTTTCTTCACCATAACATTTTTCCTGTTCTAAAATTTCAAAAATTATGCATTATATATTATTATGTGTAATGCTTCTGTCACTCAGCCTAATGTTTCTGAGATTCATCCTTGTTGTTGGACATATTAGTAGCATATTCTTACATTTGCAGTGTATGATTTCATTGATATGAATATATGACAGTTTGCTGGTTCATTCTGCTACTGATGGACATGCAGGGGGCTATTATCAATGAAGCTGTTATGGATAATCCTATGTTGTTCTTTTCAGGAACATATGTTTTCATTTATTTTTGGCAAACTGCAGTTAGGAAAAAGAGTGCCAGGTTTTAGGATATTTAATTTTATAAAATATTGTCAGGAGCCTTCTGTTTTGAACTCTAACAAGAAGTTGTCAGCTCTTCTCCGAAGTGTTATACAATTTTACAATTTCATGAACAATTTGTTACAAAGCACCAATAAAATTTTGTAGTGTCGTTCTTTTAAATTTAGACATTGTGGTAGATGTTTACTGTTTTCTCATTGGTTTTAATTTACCTTTTCTTGATGATTAGTGACCTTCAGAACTTTTCCATGAGCATATTAGCTATTAATATATTTTGCTTTTTAAGTATCTCTTCAATTTTCCATTTTATTGGGTTGCTTATTCCATTTATTATTCAGCTGTAAGAGGTCTCTATATGTCATGGGCATTGTACTTTTGCTTGATGTATGTTTCAAAAATATTTTTTCCAGTCTGTGCCTTCCAGATTTATTTGCTTAGTATTTTTTTTTTAATGAACAGAACTTTAATTTCTGGTTAAGTGTAACTTACCCCTTTTTAAAAATTTAATTGTTACTGCTTTCTGTGAACTATGAAATCTTTACCTCTAAGTCACATACAGATCATTTCAGGTACAAAAGTTTTCCTGTAAAAGTTTTATGATTTCAATAACTGAAGCGTACATGAGTTTGATTCTGTTTGTTGTCAAATTCCTACCTCTTTTCATATATAGTAATTATTTTGAACTTTATTTTTAGAGTGGTTTTAGGTTCACAGAAAATTGAGGATAAGATAGAGTTCCCATATGCCTCCTGCCCCAGCACATGCATGGCCACCCCCTATTTCAGCACACTCTCTCTGAGTAGCATGTTTGTAAAAACTGAGAGCCTACAATAATACATCATTATCGTTCAAAGTCCATAGTTAAATTAAGATTTGCTCTTGGTATACATTCTATAGGCTTGGACAAAGATGTAATGACAGGTGTCCACCACTGTGATACTATACCGGATAGTTTCACTGTTCTAAAGCTCCTCTCTATTCCACCAATTCATCCCTCCTCGCTCTGAAGTTCTGGCGACCACCGCTCTTTTATTGTTTCCATAGCTCTGTCTTTCCCAGAATGGCATACAGTATGTGTAGCCTTTTGAGGTTTTTTTTTTTTTCACTTAGCAATATAATTTAGGGGTCTTCCATGTCTTTCCAAGGCTTTATAGCTCATGCTTTTTAAGTTTTGAGTAATATTCAATTTTCTGGAGTTACCACTGTTTATTTTTTCACTCATCTACCGACGGGCATCTTGGTTACTTTGCTGTTTTAGCAATTATTAATAAAGTGACTATAAAGATTTATGGGCAGGTTTTAGCGTGGACACAAATTTTAAACTCCTTTGAGCAAATTCCAAGAAACATGATTGCTGCATCATACGGTGAAAGTATGTTTAGTTTTATAAGAAACTGCCAGACTCTCTTTCAAAGTTGTTGTACCATTTTGCAATCCCACCTGCCACCAATGACAGTGCCTCTTCCTCCACATCCTCACCAGCATTTGGTGTCAGTGTTCTGGAATTTGGCCATTTTAATAGGTGTGTGGTGGTAACTCATTGTAGTTTTCATTTGCAATTCCCTGATGACATAAAATGTGGAGCATATTTTTATCTGCATATCTTCTTTGATGAAGTATCTGTTGAGGTATTTGGCCCATTTTGTAATCAAGTTGTTGGGATTTTTATTGTTCAATTTTAAAAGTTCTTTGTATATTTTTGGATAACAGTATTTTGTTTTTGTTATTGTTGTTTGTTTTGTTTTGAGACTGAATCTCATTGTTGTTGGCCCAGGCTGGAGTGCGATGGCATGATCTCAGCTCACTGCAACCTCCACCTCCCAGATTCCAGCAATGCTCCTCCCTCAGCCTCCCATGTAGCTGAGATTACAGATGCCTCCCACCATGCCCAGATAATTTTTGTATTTTTAATAAGACAGGGTTTCACCATGTTGGCCAGGCTGTTTTCGAACTCCTGACCTCAGATGATCCACCTTCCTCGGCCTCCCATTGCTGGGATTACAAGTGTTAGCCATTGCGCCTGGCCTGGATAACAGTTCTTTATCAGAAGCCTTATTTGCAAACATTTTATTCCAGTCTGTCCCTTGTCTCTTCATTCTCTAGATAGTGTCTTTCACAAATCAGAAATATTTAATTTTAATGAAACCTCAACTATCTAGTAATTTTTAATTTTATTCTTAGCATATAAAAGACCATGGAAACTTCACATGTCTTTCACTAGCCAGGGTTCTCCTTTTCCTGTGTCAAACTATATAACAAAGTTTCTACCATTTCAATTCATTCAGGGCTTGAGCTGAGTTAATACTAATTGCAGTTTTATTTCACCTCTGATTTATTACTACTCCTTGGCCCTGACTTTTCTGGGATTGTGATTGAGAGCCTGGCAGTTCCCTAATGCATCAGCTCTGAAATACAGTTGTGCAGACTGTATTTTGGAGCTAAGGTCTTTATTTTTTTAGTCCATGCTATTGTAAATTGTGGGTAAGAATCTGAGGCCCACTGTGTTTTTGTTTGTAGCAGGATTTTTCTAGCAGGGTTTTGTCTCTAAGCACCTCCAGGCACAGATACTCCACCTTTTAACTTTTGTTCCCACTTCTGCCCACCACCTACACTTCCCAAGATGTATTATGTATAGAAATGGTTTTACATTTGGGACTCTTCTGGTTTTCAATCAGTCATGCCAGTGTCACAGGTCACAGATCTGCCAATTCTCTGCTGGTTTCTCTTTTCCTCAGTTGAGTCTAATTCAGCTGGTCCCAGCAAAATCCTCTGCCCACCATCTCCTTTGGAAGAAAATAAATGCATGCCGTTCTTGAGAGTTTTCCTAACTAGAGCGGTTTTCCTTGCTAAAATTTTAGTTCCTCTAGTGTTTTTTGCTTCTGAAGCTAGCTATTGTTTATAAAATATAATATTTGTAAGTTTTCTATTTGCAGAAATATTCAGCTGCCATAATACATTTGAGTTTAATCAGATGTAGAAGTTAATGGCACAACTTGAAAATTTCTTATTATTTTTGCTGGTATAGTTGGCAATTTTTAACTGAAAGTTAAATAGGTTATATTTAAAAATCTGTCAAGACCCTAAATGATATTAACTTTCAGCATAGATTCATCTTTGCTTCTGACAAATAGTTAGAATTTGGGCAAATTTGTCCATGTTGGCTTAAGCTGATTTGAGCCTGAGTTCAATTTTTGAGAGCAGATCTATGCCCAACTTATACTTACTGCAACAGAATAAATAGGAGATATAAATGGCTATTTTTTAGAGCCTCCTCTCTTTATCCATCTGTGGATTCTGATTTGTTATATTACTGCTGAAAGTTCTTCTTAGCGTCTCAGTCTTTAACCACCATTTACTGCTGAGTTTCTCAGTCTGTCACCTGCTTCTTACAAATTAGCATGTGCTTCAAGAGGAAAAACAATAAATGTTTGACTTACTTCTCTAAGTTTATCTTCCTCTGGGAGCTTTGTCTCTCAAATCCCAGTTGTCTTAATAGCTCTTTTTTTTTTTCAATTTTACATTTTGTCCTTCTCTTATTATTGTCCTCGGTGGAAGAATTTATCTACTTTGTCATAATCAAAGGTGGAAGCATGCACCTGACATTTTGCAACCCAAACACTCTTTCCAAATCAATACCTTTACCCTAAACTTGAATGTGTTGATATTGAGTATAAGTAAATTTATTTGGGCCTTTCATATCCAGATTATAGCTTTTCTCAAATTTCATGTGCTTCAATTATGTTGGAAAAGTTAGTCGGCCATGCAGACAGTCTTAATAGTAACTAAGTTGCATACCTGCTTCATATTCAATTTCTCACCACACTGTGTTTCAATCCAGAACCCTGACTACATTATAAATCTTGCTATCACATGAAATTTTAATACTTTACAGATTTTTTTTAAATTTCATCTTAAAATCCAATAATCAACCTTCTGCTTTTATATCTACAACTTGTTCACATTTTCAATTTTGCTACATCTTCTTATGAATTTCAAAAAGTTTCTTAATTATCCAATTTCTAGTAAGCATCTTGTCTTCTTCCAAATCTGATTCCTATAATGATATGCTTGTACAACATGGTTATTGATGTTTTAAAAGGTCTTCATAATAGTTCTGAATGTCCTAACATAAATAAATCCCATGAAATTTATTCTCTGCTCAAGGATATTGATTATTTACTAAGAAAATCTCACCATCATGCTGATTGTTATTATACATTTTCCATCTGTAGCAATTTCCAGCTTCACAAAGTTTTGGCTTACATTTTAATATACTTTTATTAATATATAATACTTGTACACGTCTTCGGGGACAGGTAATATTTTGATACGTGCATAGAATATGTAATGCTCAAATCAGGGTAATTGAGGTATCCGTATCCTCAAACATTTATCTTTTCTTTGTGTTGGGAAAATTCTAAATCTTCTCTTCAAGCTTTTTTGAAATATGCAATAAATTATTGTTAACTCTTATCTTATCTTCCATGGCATTATAGAATACTAGAACTTATTCCTTCTAACTGTATTTTTGTACTCATTAACAGATGCTCAATATCACAAATCATCAGTGAAATGCAAATCAAAACAAGAATGAGATATCCTCTGACCCCAGTTAAAATGGCTATTTCCCAAAATATTTAAAAATAGCAGATGCTGAAGAGGATGTGGAGAAAGTAATTTCATACACTATTGGTGGGAATGTAAAGTAGTACAGCCATAATGAAAAACATTATGGAGTTTCCTTAAAAATCTAAAAATAGGGACAGGTGCGGTGGCTCACGCCTATAATCCCAGGACTTTGGGAGGTGGAGACAGGTGGATCACGAGGTCAGGAGTTCAAGATTGGCCTGGCCAAGATGGTGAAACCCCGTCTCTACAAAAATACCAGGCACCTGTAATGCCAGCTACTAGGAAGGCTGAGGCAGGAGAATTGCTTAAACCCAGGGAGGCAGTGAGCTGAGATCATGCCACTACACTCCAGCCTGGGCAACAGAGCCAGACTTCATCTCAAAAAAAAAAAAAAAAAAACTAAAAAAAACTAAAAATAGAACTACTAGATGATCCAGCAATCCCACTGATGGGTATGTACCCAAAAGAAAGGAAATTAGTGTATTAAAGAGATATCTGCACTCCCATGTTTATTGCAATACTATTCAAAATAGCCAAAATAAGTAATCAACCTTTGTTCATCACTGGATGAATGATGAAAGAAAATGTAGTATAGATACAGAGAGGAATGTTATTCTGCCATAAAATATAATAAAATTTTATCATTTGCAGCAACATGGATGATACTGGTGGTCATTATGTTAAGTAAAATAAACCAGGCTCAGACAATCAAACATTGTGTGTTTTTACTCACCTGAAGGAGTTAAAAATGTGGACCTTATGGAGGTAGAGAGTAGAATGGTGGTTCCTAGAGGTTGGGAAAGGTAGTGGGAAGTGAGAGATGAAAAGAAGTATGGTTACACATTAAACAAGTTTACCTAGATGCTATATGCCAGTTCAAATTCCAGGAGTCTAATGATTTTGTATGTGTGTGTTGAATGGAGGAGCAGTTGAGAGTATTACTGTGCTGTAAAATGCAAATAAAATCAGGCACTACAAAAATGCAAACAGGTAACATTGAGAGAGAATTGATCAGATTTTAGACAATGAAATATAGACTGCATATAGGGGATAATCAACAAAGATGGTAAGAAAGGATAAAATGGAACTTGTAGATAGTCTAAGAAATTATAATATGATCTTGAAATTTTGAAGTCAAAGAGTTCTACCCTTGGAGTAAACACATTGCACTTATGGTATATTAAGATTAAATATCTTCATATCAGTTCTTTAAGAATACCATGATATTGTTGAAAGAACAAAGTCTGTTTTGTTTATTTTTCTGTTTCTGTGTCCAACAAAATTCTCCAATCCTGTGTGGCACTTAGCACATATTGATTCTATTAAAATAAAAAACAATTCAGCTATATACAAATAATACAGTCTACAATTTTATTTTCAAGCTGAGGTTCAAAAGGTTACATTTCATGATTTGTATTATATTTTTACAAATATCCAAGATGGGTAAATATGTAAACTGAGAAGAATATTTTAGCAAAATTTAATTGCTTCACATTACCGAAGCTAAATGTGTAAATTATGTTTTCATATCGAAAAAATAGGCACATGTTCTTCCTTGCTAAGAAAAATTATGATAATATTTGAATTCAGAAACAGGTCCTTCACCCCTTCTAGCAATGGAATATTAGATATATACTAAAGAGGTGTGAAAAGTAATGTAACATGTGTTTGTGGTTCAGGTTAATTTGTGGCTATGGAACATATGATGTAAATAATAGTCAAAAGTCATTTTTAGTTTTCTTTAATATAAAGAAAAATAAATTGTTATTTGGATGCATGTAAAAAGTTCTTCATTAGAAACAAAAATTTGAAAATCTGAAGTAAGAACCTCTCTCATACAGTTTACTACCTGTATGACATCAGGAACTCTTGATCTCACAGTATCTCAATTTTCTCTATTTCTAAAATGAACAAAATAACATCAGTGATTGTGATAATTAATTTATGTGATAATATGATTTGTCTAGTACCATATTTGGCACACATTAGATGTATAAGAAAAAATTATGAAAGTAGAGGATATTCCCAAAAGTATTAAATATGTGATCATTATTAGCAAATAAGTATTAAAACTTGGAAATAAGAACTACCTAGGGACATACTGAATAAGACAATTGATATATTCATAGTCACAGACAATTGTTATGTTTATAGCAAATAACATCTCAGATGTTAGTTTCTAGAACTATTTGGGGTACTAAAAAATGAGTTCTATGTTAATATTTTAACAAAAAGAATAAGCTTCCCACATTTTATTTTTCTCGATTTTGTCAAAAGAAATTTTAAAAATTAAGAAAAGTATTGATTATATTGTCTGACTACAAAGTGCTGAAATTATCTCATCATACATAATCTTCATAGTTTTATTTGAAGAGACGTTTGGTCCTGACAAATATTGTTTTTAGTTTCACCTTATTCAATTGCCATATGTTCCAAGACGCCCAATGGAAGCCTAAAATCAAAGATAGCACCCAATTCTATTAATAACATTTTATTTTTCCTATACATACATATTTATGACAAAGCTTAACTTACGAATTTGGCACAGTAGCAGATTAACAAGAGTAATAATAAAATGAACAACTTTAACAATATACTATAATAAAATTATGCCAATGTCATCTCTCTCTTTCAAAATATATTACACTGCACTCAGCTATGTGTAGATCGTGGTTGACCATGGGTAGCTAAAACCATGGAAAGCAAAACTGTGGACAGGAACTACTGTACTACAAAATGGAGATGCCAACGGTGGCCTTATATACAGTGAAATAGTCTTAAATTTTAACAACCTGCTTTCTGACGGCATGGTGGTTGGGGGTAGAAGGATTTTATAGCACTTGCTAAGTTCTGTGGTATAAATACTTCCACCATGGCCAATTTCTAGCTACTAACTTTGTGTCACCTAGATCACAAGAGTTCTGGCAATTTACCAAATGGCTCTCCTGGAGTAGTACAAACCAGTTCCAGTGCATCACTGCTATATGTATCATGATAAAATGTCTACCAGTACATACTTACATCCTTTGAACTCCTGCCTCTCTCCCAATTTTAGTCTTTCTGACAACCATCATAGACTTTCATTTATTTGCATAGTTTATAGCTTAATGATTATTTGATAATATAGATTACCCTGAGAGATTAGCAATAAGTTAAAAAAAAGTTTGCTACAGAAAACAGTTGAGGTCTTAACATTCAAAGTCAGTTTAGGTTGAGATACGGGATTTGAATTATTATTATTATTGTTGTCATTGTTATTAAGACAGGGTCTCACTCTGTCACCCAGGCTGGAGTGCAGTGGTGCAATTTTGACTCAATGCAGTCTCAACCTCATAGGCTCAGGTGATTCTCCCACCTCAGCTTCCCAAGTAACTTGGAAATTTTTGTATTTCTCATAGAGACGGGGTTTCATCATGTTGCCTAGGCTGGTCTAGAACTCTTGGGCTCAAGGGATCCACCCATCTCGGCCTCCCAAAGTGCTAGGATTAAAGGTATGAGCCACCACCCCTGGCTGGAATTTGAAATAGTTTGTTAAAATTACTAATTCGGTTACATCATCAGGCAATAGCAACTATGCAGGCATGATCATTGAAACTAAAAAAAAAAATACATTTTTTTCTTAAATTTTATATTTTATGGTTGAAAATATAGAATATATTTAAATGAAGTATGATGAGACACTTATTAAAATAATAAACTGCCAATGTTATACAAGAGGAGTTTCTACCACATGACTTCACCAAAATAGAAAAAAAATTGAAATATGAAAAGTTCAAGAATATCTATCCAGTCCAGTTTCTCTGTCTCTAATAGAGGTTTCCAGGAACATGCCATGAGTAGCTTTTGTTTTTTGCCGTGATAATTGTTTGATGGTCCAACTTCCTAATTTGAATGCAAAAAGCCACTAAAACAGAAGGCAGATCTCAAAGGGGTAGCTTGAGGGTGTCTGAGAATTGATAACAGAAGGAGTTCAATTTTGCACTTGGATTTTGTATCTTGGCACAAGGATGCTGTTTGTTCCTCTGGCCCTTTACAAAGCTTGTATTTTTAATGTTCAATATCACTTTTTTTTAAAGTGGCACACTGGGACAACTATGAAGCAGGCCTTCTGTTCTTTAATAATAAAAACCTAGTCTTTCCAAGAGATTAAAGTTTCCAGAGTAACTCAGAAGACTGACCAAAAAGTCAAGCAGCTCTGTGGCCTTAGGCAAATGATTTTGCATCATGCCTCTCCCTCATGGTTAACATGAATTTATAGAGTATATATTGCTTCCCAAAGGGGTTTGCATTGTTTTTCTTTAATTCTTATAATTCATTAGGGTGGCATAACTGAATAGGACAATATTATTCTAAAATTACTTTCCAATCAATCAGAAATATGGATGCACTATAGAAATGCAGATTTATACCAAATTCAATGTATATGCATTATGAACCTTAGTCTATAAATTTCATTGAGTAACAAATATTCATTCTTATATGTTTTAGCTCAAATTTAATCGGACTTTGAATTCCTATTAGTCTTTTATGAAAGAAGCATCTGGAAATCGAGTTATTCTTATTAGCTGAAAATTAGAGATTTGCTAAATGCTAAGATGAGTCACACTGGACTTCCCAATCAAATCAGAAGTGATTCCTTGGAATGTGATAGTATCATTATCCTCTAGTCATATAAGATAAGAAAAACCTTATTAGATCTGAGTATTATTTTGGTGACGAGAACCTCCTTACCCTATGCTTACTATAGAACTATCCCCTACAACATCTTTCCATTCCTTTGAGTCACAATTTCAATTCTTGAACTAATAAGTCTTCAAGAACTAAGGTCATCACTTTCTACAGGTGCTAATATGGTTTGGCTGAGTCCCCACATAAATCTCATCTTGAATTCCCATATTTTGTAGAAGGAACCCAGTGAGAGGTGATTGAATCATGGGGTCAGGTATTTCCTGTGCTGTTCTAGTGATAGTAAGTCTCACAAGATCTGACTTTTTTTTTTTTTTTGATATGGAATCTTGCTCTGATACTCAGGCTGGAGTGCGATGGCACAATCTTGGATCACTGCAACTTCTACCTCCTGGGTTAAAGCTACTCTCCTGCCTCAGCCTCCTTTGTAGTTGGGATTATAGGCATGCATCACCACACCAGGCTAATTTTTGTATTTTTAGTAGAGATGGGGTTTAACCATGTTGGTCAGGCTGGTCTCAAACTCCTGACCTCGTGATCCCCGCTGCCTGAGGTTCCCAAAGTGCTGAGATTACAGGAATGAGCCACCACACCCAGCAGATCTGATGGTTTTTATAAGGTGGAGTTTTCCTGCACAAGTTCTCTTTTGCTTGCTAGCACCCATGTAGGATGTGACTTGCTCCACCTTGCCTTCTGCCATGATTGTGAGGCTTCCCCAGACACGTGGAACTGTAAGTCCAATTAAACCTCTTTCCTTTGTAAATTGCCCAGCCTCAGGTGTGTCTTTATCAGTAGGATGAAAATAGATTAATACAGTAAGTTGGGACCAGGAATGGGGTGCCGCTGAGAAGGTACCCAAAAATGTGGAAGCAACTTTGGAACTAGGTAACAGGAAGAGAATGGAACAGTCTGGAGGGCTCAGAAGAAGACAGGAAAATGAGGAAAAGTTTGGAACTTCATAGAGATTTATTGAATGACTTTTACCAAAAGCTTGATAGCAATATAGACAATAAGTTTCAGGCTGAGGTGGTCTTAAATGGAGATGAGGAACTTTTGGGGAAGTGGAGCAAAGGCAACTCTGATTATGTTTTAGCAAGGAGACTGATGGCATTTTGCCCCAGCTTTAGAGATCTGTGAAACTTTGAACTTGAGGGAGATGATTTAGAGTATCTAGCGGAAGAAATTTCTGAGCAGCAAAGCAATCAAGACGTGACTTGGATGCTGTGAAAGACATTCAGTTTTATAAAGGAAGCAGACCACAAAAGTTTGAAAAATTTGCAGTCTGACAATGTGATAGAAAAGAAAATTCCATTTTCTGAGAAGATATTTAAGCTGGTTGCAGAAATTTTCATAAGAAACTAGGAGCAGAATGTTAATCCCAAGACAATGGGGAAAATGTCTCCAGGGCATATCAGAGATCTTCACAGTAGCCCCTCCCATCACAGGCCTGGAGGCCTAAGGAGAAAATGATTTAGTGGGCCAGGGCCAGGGTCCCCGTGCTGTGTGCAGTCTAGGGACTTGGTGGCCCCTCTCCCAGCCACTCCAGCTGTGACTAAAAGGGGCCAAGGTACACTGTGAGCTGTTGTTTCATAGGGTGGAAATTTGTAGGCTTGGCAGCTTCTACATGATGTTGAGCCTGCAGGTGCACAGAAGTCAAGAATTGAGGTTTTGGAACCTCCACTTAGATTTCAGAGGATGTATAGAAATGCCTGGATGCCCAGGCAAAAGTTTGCTACAGGAGCAGGACCCTCATTAAGAACCTCTGCTAGGGCAATGCAGAAGGGAAATGTGGGGTCGGATGCTCTTACACAGAGTCCCTACTGGGGCACTACCTAGTGGAGTGTGAGAGGAAGGTCATCAGCCTCCAGACCCCAGAATGGTAGATCCACCAACAGTTTGCACTATGTGCCTGGAAAACCTGCAGACACTTAATGCCAGCACATGTAAGCAGCCAGGAGTGGGGCTATACCCTGCAAAGCCACAGGAACAGAGCAACCCAAGACCTTGAGAACCCAGCTCTTGCATCAGTGTGACCTGGATGTGAGCCGTCCTCTTAAGAAGTGACTTGCTCCTCCTTACCTTCCCATGATTGTCAGACTTCCTCAGGCATGTGGAAGTGTAAGTCCAATTAAACCTCTTTCCATTGTAAATTGCCCAGTCTTGGGTATGTCTTTATGAGCAGTGTGAAAATGGACTAATACAGATCCCAGCTTGCTAAACTTGATTAAATCTCTCTTCCAATCTCATTCTCTCTCTCTCTGTCTCTGTCTCTTTCTCACTTTTTCTCTCCTTTCTTTAGATCCTATTTTGCTGTCTTCAGATACACTTCCTTTTTGCCCTCTGTGCCTTTGCACAATTCCTACCATTAGCTAAAGCTATGAAAAGCATGTGCCGGGAAAATAACTCTCTTAGAAGCAATTTTTGCTTTTAACTTCTAATAAAATTAATCCTAATGCAAAAGAGTAAAGACAAATAAGAAGGGGTTCAAGGGAGTGTAGATATATTTGTGGGTAATACACTTGAAAACATAGGTGTATAGTTGAGTGGCTGGGCATACAGATATTAAAACAGTATTAACAAATCATTAAATTTTCTTATCTCAATCTACTTTTCAGTCACTATCCACTGTATTCTGAGATATGGGGTAGGCAGATATTAAAGAAGTAATTCCTGTGGAGTGCAATGGTAGTTATGAAAAGAGATATGGGAGAACACTTCACAAACCTGTTTCCCAGTGTAAATAATGTTTATATGATATAACATAAGGCATATAATTACCTAAGCAAAAAAATGGAAAAGCAATATGAAGTTTAGGAGTCTCTCAAAACATTTCAAATTCCTTAGATCAGAAGTTCTCAAATTTTTTGATCTCAGGACTCCTTACATTTTTAAAAATGTTTGAGAATCACAAAATGTTTTCAATCTTGTTTATGTGAGTTATATCTGTTGATATTTACATATTAAACACTAAACATCAGAAATATTTTAAATATTTTAATTTGCTTAAAAATAAAATCTCATTGCACATTAATATAACATATTCTTTGGAAAAATAACTATACTTTGTAAAAAGCAAGATAAAAGAGGCTTCTATTACATGTTTCTAATCTTTTCAATGTCTGGCTTCACATAAGACAGCTGGATTCTCAAATTCCCTAGAGAATAAATCAAATACGACATAGCTTCTGTATTCAATCTTTTGCAATATTATATATTACACAGACTTCTAAAAATTTTACACTTATGAGTAAGAGTTAAAAAGGCAAGTAAAATTTTAATATTGCTGTGAAAAAGTTTTGAACACAGGGACCTTCAGAAAAAAAGTTCATGGAACCCCGGGCAGCCTAATGCCATGATTTGAAAAACTCTTGAAAGTGATAGCAAATATAAGGAGATGGTTAGCTTTGCATGATTGCTCTACAGGTTGCACGAAATTAAGACTCACAGCTAAAACATTCCGTTATTCATCCTGGGAAGAATCAGCCTTCCAAAAGAAAACACATTCTTCTTTCACATTCTTCACAAAATTTCACACTTCCCTCCACCTAGCTTTTACTGTCAAGTCTTCTCCCTTGAAATAAATCCATGTCTATTACAAGTAGAAGGATTTAAATGCTTCCACACTTATAAATAGCATTATATCACTGACACCATTCATTTCTTTGAGCTTCACTAGATTTCCAATCTTGACAGCAAGTCATCATAGAGCATTCACAATCAGTATTGCTACCTAAACTGTGACAGAAAAATTTAGCGATAGTTTAGTAGGAACACTTAAGGAAAGTGTGAGGATTTGATGAGAAGATTAAATGGCTTCTACTGAGATTTGAATAGCTGATTTTACTAAAAATAATTATTCACAGTGAAATCGTAAAAGATAGTACTTATCTTTAACAGTGTGGAATGAATACAAAGGTATCAGCTTGGTATATCTAGCTTGGTATTTAAGGAAGTTACAAAAATTCTGGAAAAGGTGCAAACCTTTTAAGAAATAACTGTGTGCCACCAAGACCAGTCTAATTCCAAGAGCTGGAAGAAAAGTCACTGTTTTATGTAAATACATATATTCCAATAATTTCGTTAATGGGGAAATAAACTAAATTAAAACTGAATGATCGAAAGTGTTTCAATCTATATGAGTCTCAACTCCCAAATAGATGTAAGAATTGAGAAATAATCAGGAGCAACTGACAAATAATTTTTTATCCCCATAATTTCTGAAAATAATAGTTTCCAAGCCACATCCTTGAGTGATTGTCATTCATGTCTTCATTCAATGAACATTGATTCTTATTTGATAGCAACAATTTTTTAAGCAAGAGATAAGATCTCCACTGCATCCTCAGTACCAAGTAAAGATATTTAACAGACAATTAATAAAATATTTTTTTATTTTTGAGATGGAGTTTTGCTCTTGTGGTGCAGGCTGGAGTGCAGTGGTGTGATCTCTGCTCACTGCAAACTCCATCCCCTGGGTTCAAGCAATTCTCCTGCCCCTGGCCTCCTGAGAAGCTGGGATTGCAGGTGCCACCATGCCCAGCTAATTTTTGTATTTTTAATAGAGATGGGGTTTCACCCTGTTGGCCAGGCTCAAACTCCTGACCTCAGGTGATTCACCCACCTCGGCCTTTCAAATTGCTGGAATCACAGGCATGAGCCACCAGTCCTGGCCAATAAAAGTATTTTTAATGATTGGAGAACGAATCAAATACAACATAGCTCATCCTGTCAAAAAGTTCACATTCTATAAGAAGAAACAAATGTATGTATACACTTGCATCAATGGTATAAGTAAGAGTACACAGAAGCAAAGAAAACAGAGTAGGTAATTCTGTGTTAGAGAAAAGTAGTACAGAAAGGTTTCAAAGAGGAGGTGATAAATTTTTAAAAACTTGAATAATACATGGTTAAAATTATTGTTTTCCAATTTAACAAGGGGCTGTGGAATTAAAATGAGAACCAAAGTTATAAAAAATATATGGCATAAATAGGAAGTTTGATTTTTAGTGTTGCATGTTTGCATGATACAGAAAGTTTAGTGAAGCTAGAAAGTTGAAAAAAGCCAGTTGGGACCAGCATAAGTTCCACTGTAGACATTGAACAGTATTAAGTAGGTAATGGGAATCCACTGAAATCTTTTAAGCAAGGAAGTGACAAGATTGGATATACGTGCTAGGAAGATGACTCAGATAACCTTGAAGGTTGTATGGGATTTGAGATGCAAAACAATTGTAGTGGGCATTAATTAGTTTAATTCTGCTCCCACATGCCTGAAATAACTATGATTATAATTCAAAGGAAAGCCAGAGAGATAGTCTTTCTCTCTATGGTCTGAAATCTAGGATGAGTGTCCATGTCCTAGTTTGGAAAATCAGAAGTTTCTACTAGAGTAAATAATATGCAGGTAAATGTTCACAACAGGGCATTAAGTATAGTCAGTTTCAGTGGTAATGGTGGCCTTTTGACAGCAGTGGCTATAGATCCAGGTATCAGATTTCAAATGTGTCTGTTGGATGAATTTGCTTATGATTTCTATGGCTTAGCTTTCCTTGGTTCCTGGACATTTGCTGAGACTCTCTCTAATCTTCCCGTTTAGTCTGTGAAGTATCCCAGATTTTTTCAATTTATTTTTTGCCTGTTTTGTTTTATTTTGCCAGGATAGTTTTCAACTGCTTGGAACCAAGAACACTTTCTCACTGTTAACAGGTGGGCAATTCATTTAAATAATCAAGCTCAATACTTCAAAACCTCTTAGCTCACTTACTGCTATAACTAACATCCTTCCAAATGAACTCTACTTCATTGACCTGTTTTAACCTTTTCTCTCACTGTCACTAGAAATAATGTTCCCTACCATAGCTACTTCAAGTGTGATGTAAGTACCTTCAGCATTAGCACTCCCTAGGATCTTGAAAATTCAGAACTCAGGCAATTTATAGCCTCAGAAATATACTGACATAGGAAGATTATTAGCCAATGATACTCAAAAGTATATTACAAACTGGTTAAACCCTATGTAGAGACCATAAGTATGAAATCTTGTGAGAAAAATGCTATATTTAAACTTGTGTAATTTGAATGCTTGGGACTGAACATCTATATACCAGAAAAGAAAGAAGTCTTGAATAAAAAGGTAAACACCCAGTAATTTTATCTGAGATGGTTAACAATTTAATAAACATCAACATATTTACCTAAATTCGTTTTCAAGAGTGCTTTTAATAAAATGGAGTACCAAATTTAAAACTTTTGATGAACAAAGTCCACTTACAAAAATCAGCTTCTGATTAGTCTTTGAAATAATTTTCAAGGTCATATTTCATACAATATTATAATTATGTATTTATGTACCTCTCTCCTAGTAGACATTCAAGGTTTGGGAAGTAGAGATGTTGCCTTACTTATATTTTAATATTTTAGCCCAGAATTTTAAGGGATCTAGAAATTGTGCAATCAGAATTAATTGAAAGAAATCATTATTTTCCCCTCATTTATTGCTTTTGTGATAATGTTTTGATAACGATGCATAAAAAGACTTGATAAGATGATACCCCTGCTTCTCAGCATCTAAAACTCTCATAATTGTGTATCAACTGCCATCAAACAAGTACAATGTATGCAAATTGGTATATTATTTCTGTTTCTGGATTTAGTTTCTCAATCAGAGTTGGTGAGTTCCTCACTCACAGAAAGCCCAGTGCTATGGTTTCAATGTCCCCTTAAATTTCATGTTGAAATTTAGTAAACATCACTAATGTGGCAATACTGAGAGGTAGAGCTTTTAGGAGGTGATTGAATTATGATTACTCTGCCTTCATTAATAGATTAATTAATTCATGGATTGATGGGTTCATGGATTGATTAATGGGTCATCATGGGAGGAACCGGTGTTTTTTTGTTTGGTTTGGTTTGGTTTTGTTTTTGAAATGGAGTCTCTCTGTCACTCAGGCTGGAGTGCAGTGGCATGATCTTGGCTCACTGCAACCTCCGCCTCCCAGGTTCAAGCTATTCTCCTGCTTCAGCCTCTGGAGTAGGTAGGATTACAGGCATGCACCACCATGCCAGGCTAATTTTTGTATTTTTAGTAGAGATGGGGTTTCACCATGTTGGTCAGGCTGGTCTCAAACTCCTGACCTCATGATCCACCCACCTCGGCCTCCCAAAGTGCTGGAATTACATCTGTGAGCCACCACTCCCAGCCAGAACAGGTGGTTTTATAAGAAGAGAGATTTGAGATTGCATGTGATGACCTTGAGCCTCCTTGCCATTTGACATCCCGCACCAACTTGGGACTTTGCACTGAGTCCCCAACAGCAAGAAGGCTCCCACAAGATATAGCTATCAATGTTAGACTTCTCAGCTTCCATAACTGTTATGAAATAAATTAATTTTTTAAAAAAATTACACAGATTCTGGTATTCTGTTATAAGCAACATAAAATGGACTAAGACACCCAATATGGTTCATGTAAAAAATAGTTTTCTCATTTTCATTTAAGAGAGTTAAAAATTAGAGGATAAAGTCAGTCTAATAAACTATTCAGTGATGCCTTTATTTTCAAGGATCAGAAGGCTGTATTAGTTTTACTATAATAGTGATGAATAACTCAGAATTTTTATTTTATTAAAAAAGGGTTACATACATATTAATGGGTTTATATGTTATGAGGAACACATATTATATCTTAATATATACATACAAACCTAATTTCACGAGAACTATAATCAAATGTTCACTAGCATGGCATTCTAAATGGGGATTTTACTATATTAATGTTTTTATTTGCATTGATAGATATTCCAACATTTTGCAATGTGATTTACTTTATTTTCATTATAATAAATTTTTTGCCAACAATCAGATATTATATACAGTTTATGTTTGCATTTATAAATAATGATTTAATTTATAAACATAAAAGTTTAGGGCTTGAAGCTCATTAAACCAGAATATGAGCATTCAGATGGAGCAGCTCAAAAATTAGTTTTTGAAGGAGCTAAACTAGACAATAGACATTAAGACTTTATGTGCATTTTGTATCTTTTCATAGTAAGTGTAAAGTTTGCCTTGAAAAGTTAGCAATTTATATTGTGGAAAAATACATGGTAGGCAAAATGCTGTAAAAATAGTGTGCTGTTTTGCCTTTTTGGCAATATATTTAAAAATGAATACTGTCATTGTATCACATATCAATGCATTAGGCAGACTGATTCTTTGCATGAAGATGTTTAATTTAGGAAGTAGATGGCACTTACCTTGCACAGTTTTCAGTGGGAGCACAGCATTGCTTTACTGGTAAACACATTTGGACAAGAAGATGTTTGCAGGATAAAGTTTCTTTCACTTACATTCTAATAGAATGTTATGCTTTAAATCCATATTGACTTTGCTAACATTGAAGAAGTATTAAATAACTTATGAGCGTGTTTGTATAAGTTAAGTCATTAACCTTCTTTTCCAGAAAGTAAATTTACAATTAAAAATGACTCACATATTTTTTTGTTTCTGAAAACATTCAAGAGAAGTTGCAAAGATCCACACAAAAAAGAGAAAAAATTGTATAACCTCATGTTTCTACAAATATTACTAGAGTATCTGTGGTATCATGGAAATGATACTGGTTCTGCCATCTCACAAGCCTTTGCTGATAATCTCTTTGTGTCACTTTCCAATTTTAGCAAACAGTACAATCTCTTTGAAGTTTTGATTGTTCAATAAATACAATGGAATTAATAGTATTTATTTTGTAGGATTCTTCTGCTGATCATGAGTATGACATCTTCCATGTTTTGTATGCTAATTTAAAAAGCTTAGGAGGGACTCAATTTACCTTGACTACTCCTGTGCAGTTTTTTTGTTAAGGGTAATCGGTTGTGGAATTATGTTTATTCTAAGAAAATAATAGTAAATAAGTAAATAAATAAAGCATATTCTCCAATCATACAATTTCTCCCACTATGACATTTTTATCTCTGAATTATAGTACAAAGTTTTATTGCAGTTTATTTTCATGTAAGCCTCTCTCTTTATATTATAAGCATAATGACTGAAGGTTAAGACATAATTTTATTGTTATGACATACGTTCTCAACACAAGATAGTGTTTCAGTAAATGTTATTGTCTTTAAAGAAAATTGGCATTTATTTATTTATTTATTTTACTTTCTATCACTAGGGCTTAGCAAAACATTTAAGACATAAGAAAGGAAAAACAAAAACAAAAAATTCTGGAAAAAAGCTGAATTGCTAATTTTTTTAATTGCTAAAAGTTTTCTCAGAACTTTTCACTTAAATGCTGTATTTATAAACTGAAAAGCGTTCTTGAAAGGAATTACAAGCATAGCACACAAGAGAGATTTAGTGCTTCAGCTGAAATTTTCACAAGTTCAATATGAGAAAAGAAAAAATCCATTTTTCACTATTATGTATAAATCTTATCAGTTAGTGATATATTATGAGTAGTAAACTATATTTTCAAAAAGAGATTGGAGACTTGTTTGTTAGAAATATACATAGGAAAGAAAGTGATGATAATTTAGTATGAGATTTTGTGGTTTAGAGAATGTTTATTGTGTACAAAATATCCTTAAGTAGCTGATATATATTCAACAAAATCACATTGCCTTCTAATATGGTTTGGATCTGTCTCCATCCAAATGTCATTTTTAGTTATAGTCCTCAATGTTGTAGGTGGGGCTGGTGGGGGTTGACTGGACAATGAGGATTTCTCATGAATGGTTTAGTACCATCCTCTTGATACTGTCCTTCAATAGTGCATGAGTTGTGTGGAAACCTGATCATTTAAATGTGTTTATCACCTCCTCCATCTCTCTCTTGCTCCTCCTCTGCTCATGTGACATGTCTATTCCCTCTTAAGCTTCTGCCATGATTGTAAGTTTCCTGAGGCCTCCACAGAAGATAAGCAGATGCCAGCATATGCTCTGTGTACAGCCTGCAGAAATGTGAGCCAACTAAACCTCTTTTCTTTATAGATTACCCAGTCTCATGTTGATATGCTTTGACTGTGTTCCTACCCAAATCTCATCTTATATGTAGCTCCATAATCCCCACATGTTGTGGGAGGGACTCAGTGGGAGGAATTGAGAGGGAGATGGGTTTTTCCCTTCTGTTTTCATGAGAGTGAGTGTCACAAGATCTGATGGTTTTATAAAGAACAGTTCCTCTGCACACACTCTCTTGCCTGACATCATGTAAGATGTAACTTTGCTCCTCCTTTGCCTTCCACCATAATTGTGAGGCCTCCACAGTCATGTAGAACTGTTAGTCCATTAAACCTCTTTTTCTTTACAAATTATCTAGTCTCAGGATTTATTTATAGCAGTATGAAAAGGGACAGATACACCAGTATTTATACAATGTGAGAATGGACCTTCCCTGAAATATACCTTTCCTGGAAGAAGGTAATAAAGGACTACAAAATTCCAGTTGATCTAGGTAGGACGACCTCTCCTTCAGCATTCAGAACTTCAGCTTTGAAGCTCTAGTGTGGTCCCAGAGCTAGGAGGGCGCATCAGGTATGCTAGTATTTTGAATCAGATCATCAATTTTCTAAATGCCATACTACATAAGGAGTTAAACAACAGTTCCAGAATTCTGCATACATTTAACAAGGTCCACACCACTCCTCCCCTAAAGCAATCTCAAGCAATTTTCTCTGAAACTATCTGTAAGAATAAAATTTAAGCATTTGATCACTATGTCAATTCTACTGAACATCCTGGATTACCACTGTTGTTTGGTGCTGACCCCATGTATTGCAGTTTTTTTACTCCTAATATTCATTTAATGTACTTTCTGGAACTCTTGAAATCTTCAGCTTTGAAACTCAATGTCTTTTTCTGTATCTTCTTGCTCTATCACAAATTGAGTGGCTCCTTTTGCACCCTGGCCTTCATATCATGAGGCTTGAGTGACATATGTAGGTACATTTCTTGCATTTCACTATTATTTCCTGAATTTTCTCCCTCATTCCACCTGTTTTTGACAAATTAAGCCATGCAATTCTACCTCGCAATCCTCCAACTCTTCAACTACAACTTTTGATTCCTTGAAGATGTTAAATCCTGGCTCACTGCTACTCTGTGTAATCACTCCTGTCATAATTTTGAGAAATTCAAATATCCATATAGATTACATCTCCAATAATTTAACATCTCAATTACTTGATCTTTTTGCCTTCAATGATCTCATCTACCTCCTTTCCTAAGCAATGCATTCCTATGTTCATCCTACAAAACTATCATAATCTCATTCTTACTGTAAATTCATTTTCAAACCCCTTAATCTCTAATCACAGATTCTTAATAGCTCACTGTTTTAAATACTTCAACTCCAATAGTATTTTCACACCACAAATCCTAATTCACTGCCTTTCAAACCTCTTATCTCTTCTCTCATTTTTTAGCTTGAAGCAAAATTAATTATTATAATTACTTCCTTTCACACTTTAGTTCCCTTGGTCCTTTTTTGCTATTTCTTATTCACTCATAAAAATCATAACTTTAAAAAAATATAATCATGCTGACTGTTACCACTTTGAAATGATAACCACTAACCTCAACTTGATCTTTAATAATGTCAGCAATCTCTTTATTTTAAGTGGCTATAAATGTATTTAATTCTATTTTCTAATGTCATTTTTCTATCTGACCTCAATAACAGCAGGTTGTAAAGAAAGATTTGACTTTTCTGTCTTTTATGAAATGATTTACTTCAATTTGGCTAAGAAAATCAAGTGAAATTATTATTCTTTAGAATTTTAAGATGTATGAGCTATCTTCTTTTTAATTTCAATTTTTATTTTAGATATAAAGGGTACATGTGAAGACTTATTACATGGAAATATTGTATGATGTTGAGGTTTAGTGTACTAATCCTGTCTCCCTGGTAGTGAGTGTTGTTTGAATGGGTATTTTTTTTAACTCAAGCCCCTGCTTCTACCCTCCAATAGTCCACAGTGTCTGTTGTTCCCATAGTTATGTCCATGATGTGCTGCTCAATGCTTAGCTCTCACTTATAAATGAGCACATGTACTATTTGGTTAGGTTTCTGTGCCTACATTAATTTTCTTAGAATTATGACCTTCAGCACTATCTATATTGCTATAAAGATGTGATTTCATTCTTTTTTATAGCTGTGCTGTTTTCCATGGTGTATATCTACCACATTTTCTTTATCCAATCTGTCTTTGGTGGCCAACTAGGTTGACTCCATGTCTTTTCTATTGTGACTAGCACAGCAATGAAAACATGAGTTCATGTATTTTTTGTAGAACAATTTATTTCCTTTTGGTTATATACCCAGTGATGGTATTGCTGGGTTGAATGGTAGTTCTAAGTTGTTTGAGGAAGCTCCATATTGGTTTCCACAGTGGCTGGACTAATTCACATTACTACCACTGGTGTGTAAGCATTCCCTTTTCTTGGTTGCCTCTTGCATCTGTTGTTTTTAACTTTTTAATAATAGCCATTCTGACTGTTATAAAATGGTGTCTCATTGCGTTTCTCTGATAATTGGTGATGATGATCATTTTTTTCATTTTTTTTTTATGTTTGTTGGCCACTTGTATGTTTTCTTTTGAGAAGTGTCTGTTCATGCCATTTGCCCATTTTTTAATGAGCTTATTTATTTTTGCTTGTTGATTTAAATTCCTTATAGATACTGGATGTTGGATCTTCGTTGGATGCATACTTTGCAAATATCTTCTCCTATCTGTAGGGTATCTGTTTGTTCAGTTGATAGTTTTTTTATTGCGCAGAAGCTCTTTTGTTTAATTAGGTCTCACTTGTCAATTTTGTTTTTTCTTGCAGTTGCTTTTGGGGACTTAGCCAAAAATTATTTGCCAAGGCCAATGTCAAGATTATTTCCTAGGATATCTTCTAGGATTTTTATAATTTGAGGTCTTAAATCATTAATACATTATGAGTTAATTTTTTGCATATGGTGAAAGGTAGGGATCTTGCTTCACTCTTCTGTATGTGGCTAGGCAGTTATCCCGGCATCATTTATTGAATAGAAAGCCACTTCTCCACTGCTTGCTTTTTGTCAGCCTTGTCAAAGATCAGATAGTTATATGTGTGTTGCTTTATTTCTGAATTTTCTATTCTGCTTTATTGGTCTATGTCTGATTTTTACTATCCAGCTGTTTTGATTACTGTGGCTTTATAGTATAATTGGAAGTCAAGTAATGTGATGCCTCCAGCTTTATTCTTTTTGCTTATAATTGCTTTAATTGCTTGACTATTTGAGCAATTATTTGGTTCCATTATAATTTTAAAATAGTTTCTTTTTTAATTCAGTGAACACAATGTTCATAGTTTGATTTTAAAAAGTGTTAAATTTGTAAATTGCTTTTGGCAGTTGATAATTTCTTCAATATTGATTCTTCCCATCCATGACCATGGAATGATTTTGCACTTATTTGGCAAGTCTCTGATTTTTTTTCAGCAGTATTTTGTAGTTCTCCTTGTAAAGACCTTTCACCTTCTTGGTTAGCTGTATTACTATTTAGTTCATTTTCTTTGTATCTATCATATGTGAGATTCTGTTTTTCTGTTGGTGTGTGTGTGTGTGTGTGTGTGTGTGTGTGTGTGTTTGTTTTGTTTTGTTTTGTTTTGTTCTTTGAGACAAAATCTTGCTCTGTCACCCAGGCTGAAATGCAGTGGTACAATCTTGGCTGACTGCAGCCTCTGCCCCCTGGATTCCAGTGATTCTCCTGCCTCAGCCTCTTGGGTAGCTGGAATTACAGGCAGACACCACCATACCTGGCTAATTTTTGTATTCTTAGTAGAGACGAGGTTTCACCATGTTGGCCAGGCTGGTCTTAAACTCCTGACCTCAGGTGATCTGCCTACCTTGGCCCCTCAAAGTGTTGAGATTACAGTAGGCGTGAGCCACCAAGCCTGGCCAGGACTGTGTTCTTGATTCCACTTTCAGTCTGGATGTTGGTGTATAGAAAATCTACTAACTTTTGTGCATGGATTTTGTATTTTGAGACATTACTAAAGTCAGTTATAAATACTAGAGCTCTTTTGACAGAGGGTTTAGGATTTTCTAGGTGTAGAATCATATCAGCAGTGAAGAGAGGAAGTCTGACTTCTTCTTTTCCTATACAGTTGTCTTTTATTTCTTTCTCTTGCCTGATTGCTGTGACTAGGACTTCTAGTACTATGTTGAATAGGAGTGGTGAGAGTGAGTATTACTGTCTTACTCCAGTTCTCAAAGGAGTGATTCAAGATTTTGCCCATTCAATATTTTGTTGGCTATGGGGTTTGTCATAGATGGCTCTTATTTATTATTTTCTTTCCTTTCTTTCTTTTTTTATTTTTTGAGATGGAGTCTCATACTGTCACCCAGGCTGGAGTGCAATTGTGCAATCTTGGTTCACTGCAACCTCTGCCCCGTGGATTCATGCAATTCTCCTTCCTCAGCCTCCTGAATAGTTGGGATTACAGGTGTGCAGCACCACATCTGGCTAATTTTTTGTATTTTTAGTAGAGACAGGGCTTCTTTATGTTTGCCAGGCTGTCTCAAACTCTTGACCTTGTGATCCGCCTGCCTCACCCTCCCAAACTGTTGGTATTACAGGTGTGAGCCACAGCACCCTACCTGGCTCTTATTATTTTGACTTCCTTCATTGCATAGTCAATTGAGGATTATCATGAAAGAATGTTGAATTTTATCAAAAGCTCTTATGTGTTTATTGAGATGATCATATGGTTTTTGGTTCTGATTCTGTTTATATTATAAATTACATTTATTGATTCGCATGTTTAGCCAGTCTTGTATCCCAGGAATAAAGCCTACTGTACTGTGGTGTATTAACTTTTTGATGTGTGGCTAGATTTGATGTGTTACTATTTTGTTGAGGATTTTTGCACTTATGTTGTAAGCGTATTGGTTTTCTTTATTTTGCTGTGTCTCTGCCAGGATTTGTTATCAGGCTGATGCTAGCTTTTTAGAATAAGTTAGGGAGGAGCCCCTCCTCCTACCATTTTTTGGAAAAGTTTCAGTAAGAGTGACATCAGTTCTTTATATATCTTGTAGAATTTGGCTGCAAATCTATCTAGTCCTGGGCTTTGTCTGGTTGGTAGGTTCTTCACTACTGATTCAATTTCAGAAGTGGATATTGGTCTATTCAGGCTTTAATTTTCTCCTGATTGAATCTTGGGAGAGTGTGTTCTTCCAGGAATTTATACATTATTTAAAGAATTTCTAACTTTTATATGCATAGAGTAGTTCATAATAGTCTCTGAGGAGTATTTCTGTAGGATCAGTTTTAACATCATCTTATCATTTCTGATTGTGCTTATTTGTATTTTTTCTTTCTTTTTCTTCGTTAACCTAGCTAGAGGTATACTGATTTTATTCATTTTTCAAAACAAAACAACTGGCTTCATTTGCATGTTGTATTCATACTTTGCATCTCATTTTCATTAAGTTCTTACCTAATTTTAATTATTTCTTTTCTTCTGCTGGTTTTGAGGTTGGTTTGTTCTTCCTTTAAGCACAATGCTAGATTGTTCATTTGAAAACTTCTAACTTCTTGATAAAGGCATTTAGGGCTATACAACTTCCTCTTAACATTACTTTGACTGCTTTTGAGAGATTTTGGTAAGTTGTGTTCCAGTTTTCATTGACATCCAAGAATTATTTTTATTTCTAACTTAATTTTGATATTCATCCAGGATTTACTCAGGAGTAAGTTTTCAATGTTAATGTATTTGTAATTTTGAGGGATGTCCTTGGTATTCATTTCTATTTTGATTGCACTGTGGTCCAAGAGTGTACTTTGTATGATTTTTTTTTTAAATTTATTGAGGATGTGGTCAATCTTAGAATATGTTTCCTGTGCACATGGGAAGAATGTATATTTTGTGGATGTCAGGTGGAGTGTTCTGTAAATGTCTATCATGTCCAGTTGGTCAAGGGTTGAGTTTAAGTTTAGAGTTTCTCTCTTAGTTGTTTGCCTTGGTGATCTAACACCATCACTTGGGTACCGGAGTCTTCTACTATTACTGTATGGTTGTCAGGTGTTTTTATAGGCCAAGAAGAAGTTGTTTTATCAATCTGGGTGCTCCAATGTTGAGTGAATGTATTTAGGACAGTTAAGGCTTCTTGTTGGATTTTATCTTTTATCATTATGTAATTCCTTTAATTATCCTTCATTTTTATTGTTTTAAAGTCTATTTTATATGATGTAAGAATAGAGATGCCTGCTCTTTTTATTTTCTGTTTTCAAGGTAAATCTTACAACACCCTTTCACTTTGATCCCGTGGGTGTCATTACATTTGAGATGGGTCTCTTGAAGAGAGATAGTTATATCTTGTTTTTTTATTTTTGTTGTTGTTGTTGTTGTTTTTATCTCTTAAAGTCATTCTTTGTCTTTTAACTGAGGCATTTAGTCCATTTACATTAAAGGTTAGTATTGATATTTGTGATTTTGACCCTTCCATTTTATTATTAGCTGGTTGTTACATAGACTCGATTGCATAGTTGCTTTATAGTGCCTGTAGACTATGTAATTTGGTGTGTGCTTTTGTGTTAGCATGTGTTATCCATTTGAATTCGTGCTTAGCACTCCCTTATGAACCATTTGGAAAGGAGGTCTAGTTGAAATGAATTGTCAGAGAATGATTTTATTTCTCTTTTACTTATGAAACTTAGTGTGGCAGGATATGAATTTCTTTTCTTTATGGACATAGGAAATAGTCCCCCAATCTCTTCTGGTTTGTAAGGTTTCTGCTAAGAGGTCTGCTGGCAGAGTGATAGGGTTCCCTGTGTAGCTTACCTGCCTCTTCTCTCTAGCTGTCTTAATTTTTTTTTCTTTTGCATAGACGTTGGTTAATCTGATGACTACGGGTCTTGAGGATGGTCATCTTGTATAGTACCTGGGTGGGTTTCTCTGTTTTTCTCAGATATGTATGTCATTCTCTTTAGTGAGATTAGAGAAATTTTCATGGACCATACTCTGAAATATATTTTCCAAGTTGTTTATTCTGTCTCCTGCTCTCTCAGGAATGCTGATGAGTTGTAGATTTGGTCTCTTTACATAATTCCATATTTCTGGGAGGTTTTGCCCAGAAAAACCTAAACCCTTTCATTTTCCTAAATTCTTTTTCCTTACTTTTTTCTGACTGAGCTGATTCAAAGAACCAGTCTTTCAGCTCTGAGATTCATTTCTCAGCTTAGCCCATTTTGCTATTAATACTTCCAATTATATTATGAAATTCTTGTAGTGAATTTTTCAGCTCAAGAGGCTGAGTTTGAGTCTTAAAATGGGAATTTTGTCTTTCAGCTCTTGAATCACTTTACCAGATTTCTTAGTTCCTTGAATTGAATTTCAACTTTCTCTTAGATTGTGATGAGGTTCCTTGTCATCCAGATTCTGGATTCCATGTCTGTCATTTCAGATAATTTAGACTTATTAAGAACCATTGTTGTGGGAAGTTAGTGGACTTGTTTGGAGGCATGGGGGCACTCTGACTTTTTGAAATGCAGCAGCTCTTCTGCTGATTCTTTAGGGCTGACATTCCTTTTATTGTGGGATAAATCAACTATAGTCTATTGACCTCATTTCTGGAAGTTTTCAGATGATTTAAGCTCTATAAAGGGTTTTTATTATAGAACTCTTGCTCTTGGTTTTGCAGGGAAGAATTAGTCAAGTGATTTCTGGTGTTGTAGTTGGGCTATGCCCCAGGAGATGGTGCTTGAGAGCAATGGTCAGTAGATAGTTTCTTATTCAGTCACATGGTTTCTTTGTGTATCTTCATGTTTGCAGCTGTGTTTTGCAGTGCAGAGGGGAGAGAGGTGACCTCCATCACCAAGTTTGCTCCTGGGATTTGGGAGACCACCTCCAGTCCCTGATGCTGTGCCTGAGATTTGTTCTTGTTAGGTGTTTTGGGCCACTGGACTCCTTTGGGGAGAGGCCTGACAGGAAAGTATGAAAGGAAAATAAGCTACATCTTTACTGGACTAACCCTGGAGCAAGTATGGCTATGCCCCACACCAGCTTCTGAACCTGTGCAACTCAGCCCTCTCAGTTTTCTGAGAGTGTGGGCTCCTCCCCCTTTTGAGTGCACTCCTGAGCTGCAGGCCACAGTCCTGGGGTGCTAGGACATACTGGCTGCTTCTTCTGGATGCTTTGGGTTGGGTTCCAAGTGCAGTGTAGGATCTAAAGTATTCCCAGACTTCCAGGATGCACTCAGGTGAAATAAAGCACTAAGACTGGGCAGCAGAGGCTGCACTGGCTACAGATTCTCATGGAGTAGCCAGCAAGGACCATGAGAGGGGCTGTCAAACAGACAGGTCTGTAAAACAGATATTCCTCAGTCCTGTAAGGAAGCTGGTCCTGCTTTCTCCCTGGTGGTTAGCTGGGGCCAGGAGCTCTCAGAGGGAGGGAGGCATGAGTGCTCTCGGGTGGGCACTCATAGCCAGGCTCTGCTAGAACTGACTTGTGTGCAAAGGTTCTCAGCTCTGTGCCTACTGCAGTTCCATCTTCATCTAATATCCACAGATATCCCCTTGCCAGGTCACATGTCTATGGGGATGTGGAGTCTCCTGCAGCTAGGATCCCAGAGATTCCTGGTGAGAGTATGCAGTCCTCCAGCCATTTAACCCACCACTTCCCCAAGCACCATCCAGTCACCCTATGCAAGGTCCTCAGCTTCCTCCCTTTTTAGCCTTAGCAACTGCATCTTTTCTCTATCCGTGTTTTACATGTTCTGTTCCAATATTGTTGGTGTAATTGCAATCATGGTCTTTCTTGAGAAAGAGGTTCCCAGCTGCATGTAGTTGGCCATCTTGGAGAAAGTCCTAATGCCAATAATCTTACTTCATTTGCCTATTTCAGTCCCACTTCCACTCTCTTAAATTTCAATTTTATGAGTTCTTTAGTCATATTACATTTGCAATTCCTCCTTCTCAAACCTCAAACTTCTTTGATGACCTAGTGTCTTTGGAAGCTTGAAGTGGACATTTAAAAAGATATTTTCTAAGCTTAGATCCTCATTTGTTCATCTACTTAAATCTATGGTCACTCTTGAATAATATCCTTATTATAGATAAACTGCCCTTGATGTTAACTAAAGCACATGTGTACTAGATCCCATCTTCTAAGGTAGTTTTAAAGAATATTTCACCAGCAATTCTTCTACTTAATTTGAATCACCAATCTTCACTCCCAGTTGGATCATTTTCATTAGAATATAAGCAGATTCTGTTTCCCCATTAAAAAATATAAAATGTTATTGATTCTGTAATGTTCTCTAACTTACTACTGTATTTCTCAGGGTGCATATACAGAAAAATATGATGTTCTGCCTCTTTCTATCATTCTTTTATAAAGTTTTAAATTTAGAAATTACTAAATTTAACATAAATTTATAAAACAAATCTGTATCTTAAATAATTTTAACACAAACCAGCTGATAAATATTGCACAAGTCAGGAAATAGAACCTTCCCTGACTTCCAGAAGCCTTTCATAATACTCCTTCAATGACAAACTCTTATTTCTATCCTAATTGCTATTTTCACTCTAATGATAACATGTTTTTACATTTTTGCCACAGTTTCCTCTTCTTTTTGCATTATCTTCATATTGAATTTGTTGTCACACTCTATGTAAATGTCCTTTTGAAATTTATCAATGATGTACATGTTGCTAAACCTAATGAATCCTTCTCTAAGTAAATAGATGAGTATTTGACTATTAATATATATCTCATTTATTTTTCATGAATATCACACACTTTTTTTCTCCATACTCTACTGACTACTTATTCTCCTTTGTTTTATTCTCATTTTACTGGCATTTTTATTATGGTGATAAAAATGTCCAACATGAAATCTTCCCTCTTGATAAACTTATAAATGTATAACAGTATGTTTATTATATGCACATTTTTGTGCAGAAGATATCTAAAAGGTTTTCATCTTGTATGACTCAAACTCTATGCCCTTTGAACAGCAGCTCTCCATTTCCTTCTTCCTCTAGCCCCTGTTGATCACCATTTTACTTAATACTTCTGTTAGTTTGATGACTTCAGGTACCTTATAAAAGTGAAACTATGCAATATTTGTCCTTCTG
This sequence comes from Cheracebus regulus, assembly GCA_963574635.1. Classification (NCBI taxonomy): domain Eukaryota; kingdom Metazoa; phylum Chordata; class Mammalia; order Primates; family Pitheciidae; genus Cheracebus; species Cheracebus regulus. Next base: position 33,310 of record CAUYQU010072281.1, read on the forward strand.
TGGCTTGCATATCTCACTTAACATAATGTCCTCAAGATTCACCTATGTTGTACATATGGCAGGATTTCCTCCTTTTATTAAGGCTGAAAAATATTTCATTGCATGTATGTACCACAATTTTTTTTTTTTACCAATTCATGTGTCAATTATGGATATTTATTTAGGTTATTTCCACTTCTTGTCCATTGTGGCTAATCCTCCAGTAAACACAGGATTGCAAATATCTCTGACATTCTGTGTTCAATACTTTTGCATAAATACCCAGAAGAGGAATTCCTGAATCATATGATTCAGTACTATTTTTAATTTTCTAACAAACCTAGATACTGTATTTCATAATGACTGAGTCATTTATATCCATACCAATAGCACACAAAGGTTACAATTTCTTCACATCCTCACCAGCATTTGTTGCTTACTATTTTTTGGATAATTATCATACCAACAGGTGTGAAGTGGTGACTTATTGTGTGTTTAATTTGCATTTCCCTAATGATAAGTGATGGTTGGCATCTTTTCATACATGTGTTGGATATACATATGTCCCCTTTGGAGAAATATCCATTTAAATTATTTGTCCATTTTTAAATTGGGTTATTTGTTTTTGTTAATGAGTAACAGAATTTCTTTACATGTTTTGGATATTAATTCCTTATCAGATATATGTTTTGTAAATATTTTCTCCTATTTTGTAGATTACCTTTTACTTTGTTGATTGTTTTCTTTGATGTAATCACACTTGTCTATTATAGCTTTTGTTGCCTGAGATTCTTAATTAAATTAAATCTAACAAATTGTTACCAAGACCATGTTTTCAAGCTTTCTTCTTTTTTTCAATTCTAGGATTTTCATAGTTGAAAGGTTTTACATTTAAGTCTTTAAACTATTTTGTGTTTATTTTTGTGTAAGGTATAAGAAAAGAGTCTAATTTCACTATTTTGCATATAAATATCCAGTTTTCCCAATGCCATTTGTTAAATAGACTATCCTTTCCCCATTGTGTAGTCATAGCAGCCTTGTCAAAAATTATTTGAAGCCAGGTACGGTAGGTCGTACACGTAACTCCAGCATTTGGGGAGGCTGAGACAGGAGAATAATTTGAGGCAGAAATTCAAGACCAGCCCAAGCAACATAGCAAGAGCTAATTTCTACGAAACTTAAAAAAAAAAAAAAAAAAAAAACCTGGGCATGGTGGTGTGCACCTATAATCCCAGGTACGTGGGAGGCTGAGCCAGGGGGATTCCTTGAGCCTAGGAGTTTAGATTACGGTGAGCTATGAACATGCCCCTACACTCCAGACTAAGTGACAGAGTGAAATCCTGTCTCTAAAATTAAAGATATATATATATATTTATTTAAATTAAATACATATATTATATTTATTGAATTCAATAGTACATTAGAAGATTATAAAATTAGATTAGAAGATTAAAAAATCAGTCTTGGTCACAGTGTATAATCCTCCTAATGTGCTGTCGAATTCAGTTTGCTAATTTTTTTGAGGATTTTTATATCTTTTATATATATATATTTAGTTTTATTTAAAAATTAAAATGGTTAATAGTCCATTGGCTGTTTTACATATAAATATATATGTGTGTATATATAATTTGATTCTATAGTCTGTTCCATTGGTCTATATGTGTGTCTTCCTGCTAGTACACAGTATTTTAATTATTGTAGCATGAACTTCGAACTTTATTCTTTCTCAGTGTTATTTTGGCAACTTGGATTTTTTTATGCTTTTATATAAATTTTGGGATTGCTATTTCTGTTTATCTAAAAAAATGCCTTTGTGATTTTGATAGAGATTGCAATGAATCTGTGCATCACTTTTGGTAGTATGAACATTTAATTAATACTAAGTTTTCCAATTCATGAACAGGAGATATCTTTGCTTTTATCTATGTTTTTGTATTCTTTCAGCAATTGTTTTGCAGATTTTAGTATATAGGTCTCTCATGTCGTTGGTTAAGTTTAATTTTTTGTTATATCTTAATTTTGTATCCTGTAACTTTGCTGAATTTTCTTATTATATCTAACATACTAATTTCTGGTCGAAATTTTAGGATTTTCTACATATAAAATCTTACTATCTGTGTACAGCGATATTTTTACTTCTTTTTCTTCCTATTTTGTTTTTTTCTTCCTGCCTAATTGCTTTAGCTGGTACTTCTAGTGCTATCTTGAATAGAATTGGCAAGAGTGGGCATCTTTACCTTATTCCAGTATTCCAAGAAAAGCTTTCAGTTGTTACCACTGGGTATGATAGTAGCTATGGCTAGTAATATATGGGTTTTATTATGTTGAGGGAATTCCTAGTTTGTTAAGTGCTTCTATTGAAAATAATTAGAATTAAAAATTTTCTACCATTTTGTTTGTATTTGTTGGGATAATCCTGTGGTTTGTATCTTTCATTCTGTCATTGTGATATATCATATGGATTATTTCCATGTGATGAATCCTCCTTGTATCCCAGGGAAAAATCAGTCATGGTCAGGATGTATAATCCTTTTAATACACCATTGAATTCAGTTTGCTAATAAGTTTTGAGAATTTTTGCAATTTTATTTATTAAGATATTGTCCTGTAGTTTTCTTGTAGTATAGTGTCTTTGCCTGGCTTTAACATCATATGATGCTAGCATCATAAAATGAGTTTCCAAATGTTTTCTCTTTTTCAATTCTTTGGAACAAGTTGGTGAAAATTGATGTAAATTCTTTAAATATTTGGTAGAATTTTTCAGTGAATCTACCTATACCTGAGCTTTTCTTTACTGGGAGGGTTTTAATTACTGACTCAATATTCCTACAAATTATATTTCTGTTCAGATTTCTTTTCTTCATGATGCAGTCTTGGTAGGCTGTATGTATGTTTCTTGGAATTGGCCCATTTCTTCTAGGCTATTCAATTTGTTGGCATATAACTGTGTGTTGCAGTTTATTATAATCCTTCATATTTCTGTGTCATCAGTTGTAATGTCTATTCCTTCTTTTCCACTTTTGCTTGAGTACTCTTATTCTCAGGTTGTCTAGCTAAAGGTTTGTCAGTTTTGTTGATTTTTTTCAAAAAACAACATTTTCATTTATTGATTTTGTTCTATTGTTTTTATATTCTCTATTTCTGCTCTAAATAATTTCCATCTTTCTGCTAACATTGCTAAATCATATAAATTTTTGTATGCTGTGTTTTTGTGTTTTCCTCAAGATACTGTCTAAGACTCTAGTAATTTATTGGTATTTAAAATACAGATTGCTTAAAAGTATGTTGTTTAGCTGGCTGGGCACAGTGGATCATACCAGTAATACCAGCACTTGGTGGGCCGAGGTGGGTAGATCATGAGCTCAGGAGTTCCAGACCAGCCTGGGCAACATGGCAAAACCCTGTCTCTGCTAAAAATACTAAAAATTACAAAATGCGTCTGTGGTCCCAGCTCCTGCTGAGTAGGAGAATGAGGTGGATTGCTTGAGCCTGGGGACGGAGATTACAGTAAACCAAAATTGTGCCACTGCACTCCAGCCTGATGACAGAATGAGTGAGACTTTCTCTCTCTCTTTCTCTCTTCCTCTCTCTCTCTCGCTCTCTCTCAGACACACACACACACACACACACACACACCTATGTTGTTAATATTCGCATTTGTTAATTTTCCAGTTTTCTCCTGGTATTAATTTCTAAATTCATTCCATTGTGCTTGTAAAAGATATTTAATATGACTTCAAGCATCTTAAATTTGTTAAGCCTGGTTTTGTGACCTAATATATGATCTTTCCTGGATAATTTTTAATGTTAGTTTGAGGAAAAATCAATGAATTATGCTGCTGTTTGGTGGAATGTTTTGGATATGTTTGTTAGGTTCAGTTGGTCTCTAATGTTATTCAGATTCTTTCTTTATTGTCTAGTGGTTCTATCCATAATTAAAACAGGATAACATCATTTCAAACTTTTTTTTTTGTATTTCTATCTATTTCTCCCTTCAGTTCTGACAATAGTTGTTTTTATATTTTGTTGTCTGAATATATACGGGCATATGTGTATGTGTATATGTATGTGGGTGTGTATGTATGTATGTGTATGTACATAATATCTTTACAATTATATCTTCCTGGTGAATTGATTTTTATCATGAGAGAATGTCCTCCTTTCTCTTTTGTGAAAGTTTTTGATGTTTTAACTATTTTTTCCAATATAAGCATGATCTTTCCTGCTTTCCTTCTGTTAGCATTTGCATGGAATGCCTTTTTTTAATCTGGTCACTTTCAGACCCTTTGTGTCTTTAAATTTAAAAGGAGTCTCTCACAGACCACATATAGTTGAGTCTTGTTTTATATCCACCCAATCATTATGACTTTTGATTGGGGAGTTTATTTATATTTAAAGTAATTACTGAGAGCAAATGACTTGCTGATTTATTAATTAATTTTATCTCTTATAATTTCTTGCCCATCTTTTCCTCTCCTGCTGTTTCCTTTGTGTCTCATTCATATGATTTTTCTGTCATTTTATTTTGTGCATTTTTGTTTTTCTTTTTTTGAGGCAGGATCTCACTCCAGTGCCCAGGCTGAAGTACAGTGGTGTAAACACAGCTCATTGCAGCCTCCTGGGCTCAAGCAATACTCCCGTCTTAGCTTCCCAAGTAGTATTATAGCTGAGACTACAGGTATATGTCACCACATCTAGCTCATTTTTGTACTTTTTGTAACTCTCTATGTTGCTTAGGCTGTTCTTGAAGTCCTGGGTGAAGCAATCCTCCTGACTTCATCTCCCAAAATTCTCGGATTACAGGCATGAGCCACCATGCCCAGCTATATGTATCTTTTATAGGTATTTCCTTTATGTTTACCATGACACTTTCATAAAACATAGCATTCTATTTTACACTGATGTCAACCTAATGTCAATTGCATATGAATATTGTACTCAATTACTTCTATACTCCACTATTGATGTTATCGATATCACAAATTAAATCTTTTTATATTGTTTATCCATTTATATATTATATAGTTTAAACTACTTTTAGTCTTTTTAAATTCTATACCAATATTCATAATGATTTACACACTACCATTACAATATTACAGTATTCTTTATTTGTCTATATATTTACCTGTATCATAAAGTTTATATTTACTCTCATATTACATGTACCCTCATGTTGCTATCTACTGTCCTTTCTTTTTGACTTGAAAGGTGACTTTTAGCTAACAGTAAGCCAGATGTAGTGTAATAAATTCTCTCAGCTTTTGTTTATCTGGGAAGGTTTTTATTTCTCCTTCATTTTTGAGCATATAATATTTTCCAGATATAATATTCTTGCTTGGGAGATTTTTTTTCTTTCATCGTCGTGAATGGAATTTTTTAATTCCACTTCATTCTGTCCTGCAAGATTTTCACTAAGAATTTTGCTGATTGAGATTTTATGAATGAGGGTTCCTTTGTAGATGATGATTCTCTTCTCTTTTCCTACCTTCAAAATGCTGTCTTTTAATTTTGACAGTTTGATTATAAGATGGCTCAGTGTAGTTCATTCTATTTAGCATCTACTGGGCTTCTTGAATCTGGATGTCCGTTTTCCTTCCCAAATTTGGGAAATGTGTGACCATTATTTCTGTAAATACATTTTGTATCCTTTTTTCTCTCTCTTTATTTTCTGGAACTGCCATAATGTGCACATTGGTCTGCTTCCTGATGCCCCATTCTTCTTCATTCATTTTTCTTGTTGCTTCTCTGACTGGATAATTTTAAATAATCTGTCTTGAATTTGCCAATTCTGTCTTCTGTTTGATCAAGTCGGCTGCTGAAATTTCACTAACTTTTAATTCAGCTTTTATATTATTCCAAGCTAAAATCTCTTTGGTTCTTTTACATTTTTAATGTTTTCTTTTGGTTGAAATTTCAATTTTACTTATGTATCATTTTCCTGAGCCAATTGATCATCTTATGAAAATAAATTTGAATTAGTTGTCGGGTAACTTATAGACCTCCGTTTCTTTATAGAAAGTTGATGGAGATTTAGTTTGTTTCTCTGATTGTGCAGTGTTTTCCTGTTTCTACGTGTCTTAAAACTTTGTGTTGTTATCTTCACATTTGAATAAAAAAAGCAATCTCTTCTACCTAGCCTTCAGAGCCTAGCTTTTTTGAAAGTCAGCCTGGCTATAGATTCTAAAGATGTCTCAAATATTTTCTGTGGATATATCTTCTCCAATATGTCCAACTACAGAGGTTTTCTTTACTGGTTTCTCTTTACAGGAGCTCATAAGCTATTGCTGTGACAGGTATCTATTTGTGGCAGTATTACAGGTTCTCTGGAGCAGCAGCAGCTGCTTCTTTTTTGTTCTCAGCAACTCCCAAGCATGTACGGTATATTAGAAGCCATCAGCACTCCAAGACAGGCAAGATAGAAACAAATTCCTCTGATGCCCCTGGAAAAGCTGAAACACTGGATGCATGTTCCAACTCTTTCCCACCCCCTTGGAGGAACTGGAATTTGTTGGCTTCCCACTCACTCAGTGCTATATTAGGTTCAGGGGCTCTCACAGATGGATGTTTTTTTTTTCTTTCTCAGCAGCTTCTAGTTTCATACAATACAGAAATCCATCAAATCCTCTGAAAAGTCAGAATGTTGGGAGTACAGTCCAGTCTTTTCCTTCCCAGGGAGAAGCCTAGAGTTGGAAATTTCTTCCCTTTTGTAACTTGGTGTTCCATGTTGGGAAGGAGCTCTAAAGAGAGGGACCCACAAATTTCCTGCTAGCTTTAATGCAGCTGTTTTTCTGTTTGCCTGGGATAAAGGAACCTATTAACTGGTTTATGGATTTCTCATGGAGGAAGTTGGTCTTTGTATTATTGTTAATTTGGTGTCTCAGTCACAGAAAAAAGATTCCTGCTCTGCCATCTGCTTAATGTCATACTCTCATTGACATTTTTTACACTGGTATGATCCAAAATCCAGTTATTGGGCATTTTATTTTCTTCATTCATAATTACTCTCTTAGTAATCTCAAACATTCCATAATTTAAATTTTATCTATTAATTGATAACTTATAAATGTATATCTCAATGAACACTAGTCATGTGTTTTCAATTACCTATTGACCATCCTAGGGATAGATATATAATAAGAATTTCAAACTTAGCATACCCCAAACTGAAATTTGGTATCCCTGATAGTAAAACCTTGAATCTTCTGTAGTTTTATTTACTTCAGTAAGCAATGTTTTTTTTCTTCTCTTTATTCATCCAGCATGCTTGGAGTCATCTAAAATTTCTTAATTTCTCTTAAATCCAACATCCAGTCTGTCAGAAAATCCTGTTGAAAATATAAAGGTTACATAAATATTTTTAAAATCTTGGCATAGTATCTTGAATTGTCTGCTTGCATATGCCTTTTCCTTTCCTCACATTAATATTCCATACAACAGCTAGAGTTATCTATTTAAAGTATGTCAGATAATGTTATCACTCTCTTCAAAACTACTGAATCCTTAAAATAGCCTACAGGATTTTGATGATTTTTCACCTCTCTCCTACTTCTGACTTTACTGCTCTGACAATATCTCTAATTACTATTCTCTTGCTAACTACTGACCAGAGTATAACCTTCTAGCTGTTCTTCAAATATATCATGTGTACTCCCAGCTAATGGACTTTGCAATTATTGTTCCTTTGACTTGAAAGGTTCTTTCACCTCACTGACTGTCTTCTCTTAACAAATTGTTCAAGTGTCGATGAAGATGAAGTCTTCACTGACCATTATATTTTATTGAAGTCCCCATTTTACAGAGTTCCATACTTTCCTTTTTTTTTTTCAAATCACTTTTTGACATCTATTTTTGATAACTTAACCTTATTGATAACTTACCTAATAAAATGTACCTGTGTTACGTTTTGAGTCCTATGAGTTTTGACAAATGTACACATCTATATGCATCAACAAAATCAAGATATAGAATGTTTCAATAATCTAAAATGTACCCTTAGTCCTCACTGCAGTCTAAAGCCCCTCCAAAGTCTTAGCCCTCAGTAACCACTCATCTGATGTTTGCATTTCTAGATTTTCATATAAAGGGAATCATGTAGCATAGAAAATTTCCTTTCTGGTTTCTTAAGCTGAATATATGTTTTTTGATTTATTTGAGTTATATGAAAATTGAGTTTTAAATTTTAATTAGTATTTAATATACGGATATATATCATAATTTTTCTTATGTTGCTCGATTGATATTTGTATTAAGTTGAATTTGGGAGTATTATGAATGAAGCTGCTACAACTATCTAGATATAAATTTTTTTGTGTGAATATGTTTGCTTTTGATAATTAGGGGTGAAATTTCTGTGTCTTATGGTGAATTAACTTTTTAAAAAATGGCAAAATGTTTTCTAAAGTGGTTGTAGCATTTTTATTCCCTATTGCAGCATAATAATATTCCAGTTGCCCCAAGTTCCTACCAACAGTTGATTTTGCCACACTTTTTAATTTTAACCATTCTAGTGGATGTGTATGATATCTCTCTGGTTTTGATTTGCATCTCTCTAATGGCTAAAAATATTGAGCATCTTCGACATGTTAAATGTGATTACTATCTTCCTTTGTGAGCTGCCTATCCAAATATTTACCCACTTTGTAGTTTTCTGCTATTTTCTTATCACTGAGATATTGGAGATTTTTATCAACTTAATGAAGGTCAGATATATGCTTTCTTCAAGTTTATGTCTTCCTTTTTCATTTTTCATAATAGTGTCTATTAATGAGCAGAAGTTTAAACATTTTTTTTTTTTAATTTTATGACTTGTGCCTTTTGGGTCACATTTAGGAAATACTGGTCTATGTAAATGTCACAGTTTTTTCCCTTGAGTTTTCTATCCTGATAATTTTATAATTTTGCCTTTTTACATATTTTTCTTTAATTTTTTTTTTGAGACACGGTATTGTTCTGTCACTCTGGCTGGAGTGCAGTGGTGCAATCATGGCTCACTACAACTGCTACCTCCTGGGTTCAAGTCATCTTCCCACCTCAGCCTCTCAAGTAGCTGGGACTACAAGTGCATGCCACCATACCTGGCTATTTTTTGTAGAGACAGGGTTTCCCTATGTTGCCCAAGCTAGTCTCAAACCCCTGAGCTCAAGCCATCCTCCTGCCCTGGCCTTCCAAATTGCTGGGATTACAGGCATGTATGAGCCACCACACCAGGTTACATTTTCACTTTTACAGCATATGTGTATTCAGTTACTCCAGGACTATTTGTTTAAAAGACAATCATTTCTCAATTGAATTAGTTTGATTCCTTTGGTGAAATAAAGTTGGCCACTTATGTGTGATTTATTTCTGTACACTCTAGTCTCTTTCACTGGCGTATATAACTATTGCCAATATCATATTATCTTGACCACTCTAAATGAGTACTAAATGCTGAAATCAGCTAGTGGAAAATTGCTAATGTTGTTTATCTTTCTCTTTTTTTTTCTGAGATAGAGTCTCACTTTGTGTCCCAGGCTGGAGTGCAGTGGCACAATCTCAGCTCACTGCAACCTGCCACCTCAGGTTCAAGAGATTCTCCTGCCTCAACCTCCTGAGTAGCTGGGATCACAGGTGTGCACTACCACACCCAGCTAATTTTGTACTTTAATAGAGATGGGGTTTCACCATGTTGGCCAGGCTGGTCTCTAACGCCTGACCTCAGATGATCTACCTGCCTTGGGCTCCCAAAGTGCTGAGATTACTGGCATGAGACATGGCGCCCAGTCATTTCTTTTTCAAACACTAATGTTGGTGATTCCTGGTCCTTTGCATTTCCATTTATGATAGGTAGGTATTAAGATGCTCTACTGTGATCCTCACCTCCTGGTATTCATAGCCCTGTTAAAAACAAACACTGTAATTGAAATGAAGGTGTTATAATAATTACAAAGGAATGAATAGTCTTGCTAGCAACTTCTTTTTCTTGCACATTTTTATGAAACAAGTTGCGCTGTGAGGGAGGCTCTATGGCAGGGAATTGAGTTTGGCCTCTAGCCAACAACGAGCTAAGAATTGAGGCCCTTGGTTCAATGGCCCACAAAGGAAATGAATTCTACCAACAACCTCGTAAGTAATGCTAAAAATATATCTTTTCCTTGGTGAGATTCAGATGAGATGCCAGCTCTGTCTGGCACATTGATTGAAGCCAGAAAGATGCTGAGTCCGAGGAATAGCTAAGCCATAACCTTTACTCCTGACACAAAATTTATGAGAAAATAAATGCAATGTTTTAAGCTAGTAAGTTTGTGGTAATTTTTTATACAGCAATAGATGACCAATATACCATGTAAGCTTTAGAAACAAGTTAACAAATTCTTCAAAAAAACTGTTATTTTATTAAAAGAATTCGTTTTTATCTTTCTGTCAATATGGGAATATTGTTACACTGAAATATTTAGTTGTCCAATCCAGTAACATGGTAGAGTTTCCCATTTATTTGGAACTTCCTTAATTCCTCAAAGCCATATTTTATACTTTTCAGAATATAGGTTTTGCACACATCTGTGTCAAATATTTGGATAAGTCTTTACCTATTTTGATGCTATTTTAAATGACAAATCTAAATTTTATGTTTCCGTTAATCATTGCTCATCTATAAAAATACAATCGAATTTTTTTTGCTGATCTTGTATACTGTTGTATCACAAAATTTATTTCTAAATTACAGTTTTTTGAATACATCTTTTTGTTTTTTAAGTACATAATTTCAACGAAAAGTAGAGTCTTGCTTTTATCTACACAATATTTATCTTATTATACATAAGCTTATTATACATTAACCTTTCACAGTTTAGACAAGTTTACATATATCTTTGCTGTAGACAAAATGTTTATCTCTCTAAAAGGCACATGTTGAAATCCTAACAACTTGGTGTCTCTCCCAAAATTCATTTGTTGAAATCCTAACTACTAAGGTAACAGGATTAGAAGGTAGGGCCTTTGGTAAGTATTTAGGTCCCAGAGATGGAGCCCTAATGAATGGATTAGTGCATTTATAAAAGAGACTGAGAAAATTCCCTCAACCCTCCTTCCTTGTGAGGACACAGTGAAAAGAGAGTTGTTTATGAACCAGGAAGAAGGCTCTCATTGGACACCAATCTGCCAGCACCTTGATCCTGGATTTATGAATGTTCAGAACAGTAAGAAATAAATTTATGTTGTTTGTAAGTTACCCAGGATATGGTATCCTTCTTATAGTAGCCTGAACTGATTAAGACAAAAAATGGTACCAAGAAATGAGGTATTATCATTACAAATACCTGAAGATGTGGAGGCATATTTAGACCTGTATAATGAGTAGAGGCTGAGTTTTGAAGTACATGTTAGACAAAGCCAATTTTGCTTTGAAGAGACTTTTAAAGGTGATTCTGATAAGAGTTCAGAAAGAAAACAAAAGAACAAGACTGGACACAAAACATCTTCTTAAACAATACGTAAATCATGATAAACCAATGAAGTCTCATATGGAAATAAGGAGCACTGACTTGGTCTGGTAGCCTGCCTTAACAAAGCACCATAAACAGAGTAGCCTATGAGCAACGGAAATTCATTTCTCACAGTTCTGAAAGAAGAAAGTCCAAGATCAAGGCTCTGGCAAGTTTAGGTTCTGGTGAGGACCTATTTTCTAGTTCATAAATGGTGAGTTCTCATTATATCCCATAGAGGGAGGGGTCAATAATCTCCCTTGGGCCTATTTTATATGTGCACTAATCCCATTCATGAGAGTTCTACCTCATATGCAATGAGTTGGAGAGTTCATTCCATCCCAATAGCCCTAAACGTTTTAACCAATTCCAGCATCAACTTAAATGTCTAAAGTCCCATCTTATTTAAATATAACCTAATTCAGATATGAGTGAAATTGAAGGTGTAATTTATCCTAAAGCAAATTGCTCTCCAGCTGTGAATCTGTAAAATTAAACTTTATGTGCTTCCAAAATTCAATGGTGGAAGAGGCTCAGGATAGACTTTGCCATTCCCAAACAGAAAAATAGGGATGTGAGGGTGATCTGGGTAGTTGGGCATGTTTCCCCTTTCTCCTTCATTGCTCCACATGGTCAGTTGATGAGAATGGCCTCCCCAACAGACTGTTCTTCAGTCAAGAGTATATGAGTAACTGTGGGCCCCTGCTAGAACCTCCAAACAAGCTCTCCAAAGGGAAAAATAGGAAAAAAGAAAGAAGAAAGCAGTGACAATTTCTAAGCAAGTCTAAAACCAGTCTTCTTAGGCTCAATGCTCTATGTTCTAGGACTATTGGAAATACTGTCCCGCCTTCCAGGATCACTAAGATGTAGGTTCCACTCCTACATACTTTCCTGCATGGATTGGGCCACGAGGCTCCAGGTGGCCCTGCACTCACATTCTAGCTCACACAGGGTGGGTATGTGCTTACTGCCCTTCCTGGCTGGAATTGCATACACGTGGTTCTACCAGTCCAGGGTCTCAGTGGTAACGCTGCCCCATGACTCTGTTGGGCATTGTTGCTGTGGGGGTTCTGTGTCAGGGCCCCATGCCTAGCCATGGCTATCTGTGGCATCATTTGAAATCTAGATGAAGGCAGCCATGTGCTCACAGCATCTGGGCCTGTGGGAGCCATATCTGAGATAGCTGACAAGTACAGCAAAAGGGTAATATGAGGAGGTGCAGGCAGAAATCTTAACATATCCTTATCCTAGGACTTTTGGAGCTGTTGGTGCGTGATATGGTTTGGCCGTATCCCCAACGAAATCTCATCTTGAATTGTAGCTCTTGAGAGGCATCCCGTGGGAGATAACTGAAACATGGCGGTGGTTTCTCCCATACTGTTCTCGTGGTAAACTATCCTGAGATCTGATGGTTTTATAAGGGAAAACCCCTTGTGCTTGGCTCTCATTATCTCTTGCCTGCTGCTATGTGAGATTTGCCTTTTGCCTTTTGCCATGATTGTGAGGCCTCCTCAGCCACATGGAACTATGAGTCTATTAAACCTCTTTTTTCTTTATAAATTACTCAGTCTCTGGTATGTCTTTATCAGCAGTGTGAAAATGGACTAATATAGTGTGAAATCAATGCATTTGGCATGTGAGACTGAGAAAATTCCCTCAACCCTTCTTCTATGTGAGGACACAGTGAAAAGAGAGTTGTTTATGAACGAGGAAGAAGGCTCTCATTGGACACCAATCTGCCAATACCTTGATCCTGGATGTACGAATGTTCAGTACAGTGAGAAATACATTTATGTTGTGAGACATATGTGAGAAAGACAGAACTCTCATGAATGGGATTAGTGCACTTATAAAATAGGCCCAAGGGAGATTATTGACCCCTCCCACTACGGGATGCAATGAGAATCCACCGTTTATGAACTCGAAAACAGGCCCTCACCAGAACCTAGATTTGCCAGAGCCCTGATCTTGGACATCAATTCTGAAGGCCAGGGGTGGAATAGTATGTTCGGATTGCTTGTATTTTCCTAATACGTATAAGCTGAAGCCCTAACATCTAAGGTGATGGAATTAGGACGTGGGGCCCCTGGGAGGTAATTTGGCCGTGAAAGGGGAACCTTCACAAATGGGATTAGTACTTTTATGAGAGTTCTCCTTCTCTCATGTGAGGGCACAGCAAAAATACGATCATTTTTGGACCAAAAAGCAGGCCCCATGCAGACACTGAAATCTGTTGGTGTCTTGATCTTGAAATTTCCAGCCTTCAGAACTGTGAGAAATAAATTTTTGTAGTTTATAATCCACCCAGTCTATGGTATTCTGTTATGGCAGCATGAATAGACGAAAACAATCTTGGAAAATTAAGAGTAGTATCTGGCACTGCAACAGTTTTATAATAGACTTGTTACTAGTTTTCATTTAGAAGAATAATTGTTTTTTCAAATAGAAAACATATTTTCTCTATATTCATATATTTACCTTCTTTTGGCAGTCCTTTTCCATTTGTCTGGATTCAAATTTCACCTGGTATCCTGATTAAAGAATGTGCTTTAACTTTTTTCATAATATAAGTTACTGATAATGGTTTTCTCTTCCATTTTTTTTTTCTGGAACAGTCTTTATTTTACATTAGTGTCTGAACACCATCTTTTCTAGTTGAAAAATTGTAGACTGATAATTTTTTTATATTTTTATTTTTAAAGATACCCCATTTTCTGCTTTCATAGTATACCTTGATAACTCTGATAGTTTTTCTATTTCTCTGCACATAAAATAAACTTTATTTGTCTTGCTGTTAATTTTTTTCTGATTTTACCTTGTTTTCAACAACTGATTGTAATCTGCCTAAGACTAGTTGCTTTTCTTTTTGCTTTTAGAGGTTTGCTGAACTGTTTAAATCTGGGGATTTATAGTTTACAACAATTTTTTTTAAATAGGTTATCATTTAAAAAAATGTGAAAACATAGTTTTCACTAAAGTTCTGGGAGGTTGTGTGTGTGCATGTGTTTTCTCAATCTCTTTTTCAATGTGGATAGTTCTTATAGCTTTGACTTTAGCTATTATGATCTTTATATTCAGCAATACTTTTAATTTGTTATTAGGCCACCCAAGTGAATTGTTTTTACATATTGTACTTTTAGAAATATCACTTGAGTTTTTAAAAATATATCTTATCTTTGGAAGAGTTCCCCACTCTTAATGGTTGAAACTCAAATGTCTTTCAGTCCTGTGTTCTCTCTGTGAACTTTTATCTCACACATCCCCAGTTATTTTCTCCTTATTCTTATGATGTTTTTACCTATACATGTATTGCCTCAAATTCAGTAACAGATAGATTCTGCCCCTATGCAGAATTTTACAGCTTTTTCTCCATATCACTGTATTCTTCTAGGTAGTCTGTCTTACAAAGTGAAACCATCTCCACTTCCCTGATCTTAGAGCTCTGTCTTGTCACCTTAGCCAGGCCAACAAGCTCTGTGTGGAAACCTAAACCTGCACTGAGATTTTGTAAAAAATTTCCAGGTAGAAAGTTGATGTATTTATTTATTTATTTTTTTCTCTCAATAATTACTGTCACATCTTTCTTGGTTTCTAATTTTTCTTAAAATTATGTACATGAAAAGGATAAATCAATTTCAAGTTACTTCACTATGAATATAAATAGAAATCTCAGCCATACCATATTTCATTTGTTTATTTATTATAGTGTGATTTTCCTAAAATTCAATAGAGCAGAGATTTTTGTCTTCTTTTCCCTTCACTGTATTTCTACGACTTATGTAAGGTGTATTGTCGAAAGCAAAGTGAGAAAACTGAGACCAATCTCAGAAAAGTTAAATTCCAGTTTATTCAGCTCCCGGGCGAGGTTCTATGGTCCGAGGAAGAGGGGCCAGAGAAGTCGCGCCCGGCCGTTCTGG
>CAUYQU010072284.1:0-28293 GCA_963574635.1 Cheracebus regulus
CAGCAGCCACAGTGACAACCACTGACACTGCCCGCCCACTCCACCGCAGTGAAGATCCCAGGGCCAGAAGTCTCCACAGCTCTTCACACAGGCAGTCGGCCCTGCTGCTGCAGGAATGCAGGAACTGGCCAGTCGGCCTCGAGGATCCAGCAGCTACACAGCACCCAGTGACTGCAAACCGTCGCTCTGTGCATAGACCAAAAAAAGAGGAGCCCTAGGCTGGGAGGGTGGTCCTCTAGGCAGCCCGCAGATATTCTGGGACTAGCCCTGCCAGCTAATATCATGGGCTCAGCTGCAGCCGCCCCTTGCAGATGGTGCAGGTCAGCAGTGGTGGCAACCCTGGACAGGCACGCAGCGGCCAGCAGCACAGAACCAGGGGCCAGACGCCACCATGGCCCTAACGGAGGCAGTGAAGCCCCAGTTGCAAGAGGGCAGGAAGTGGTGCTCAGCAGCATTCCAGTGGCCGCACAGTGCAGAGACCCGCGGCCCAGCACTCAGGGAGCCACCAAAGAGAAGCAGATCCGAGGGTGGGGCGGGGGGTATTCCACAACCCTCAGGCCTCACTCAGGTCTGGGACCTGCACTGCCACCCTCTGCCGCTAGCTGAACTGCAGCTGCCACCTTCACATGGTGCAGCAGAAGCGCTGGCAACCCCAGCTCTGCCTGCCATTAACCAGCAGCGGGGGACCCAGGCACCAAGGCCACCTCAGAGGCTGCCACCTGGCCATCTCTGTACCCCTGACCCTGCCCCGGTGGCAGTCAGCCACCCTTCTACCTCTCTGGTGCTCTGCAATCTCCGTCACTGCCACCCACTGCAGCAAGGTGAGCCGTGCTGCCACACGCTCCAGCCTCCATCATGCAGCAGATGGCTCTTCCTGGCATGGAGCAGCTGGGCGGGCAAAGCCAGAAAAGCCTAGAATGGGACACGGAGAGTGGTGGCGTTAGACTCCCACCTTGTCATGCTAGCCACTGGGTGGCACAGGCCAATTTCAGTGAAGGCACTCACACCCACCCTCCAAAGTCCACAGCATCTCTTTTTGGCCCAAACTGGCTAGGGAGTGGAGACTGGAGACACCATGGTGCCAGGGCTTCCCGCTCCACAGGAACCACTGGGACCATCCAGGCTGTGCTCAGGAAACAGGAGCAGCAGAAACTCAGCCCCAGCTAGCCCTCCCCACCAAAGTGCTGGTTCCCATTCCTGAGACCTCCACCCACAGGGCCCTGTCACCCCATGATGTCTGCTACTGCATGCCTGGGCATCCTTGGCAGTCTCTGCAACACAGAATGTCAGAGCTCAAGCCTGGGAACCATGATGGGTCTGGGTGCCCTGCTGTGATCAGGATTTTCACAGAAACATGTGCCCATGCCATGCAGGAGGAGACGGCCCTTTATAGAGTCCGGAGAGAGGAGGACCACTCCTCTCTCAGAGACCACAGCTGTCACTCAAACCTCCATCACCTGCCACCGGCAGTGCAGCTTCCAACAGAGCCCCTAACCCACTGCCACCAGCAGTGTAGCCCCAGGATAGTGCCAACACCCCATCCCTCACCACCAGCAGTGTAGCACATGATGGCAGCCCCTAACCTGTCCCTGCCTTAGACACTGCAGCACTTGATGGCACCTGCAAACCAACCCCCTGCCATGGGCAGCACAGCCCGGGATAGCGCACCAACTGGCTCCCTGCGGTGAGCAGTGTAGCCACAGATAGTGTCCCCAACCAGACCCCCACTGCATGCAGTAATGCCCCCATATGGCACCCAAACCAACCCCCACTGTGGGCACTGCAACCCTGAATAGTGAGTGCCCTAACCCACTCCCCATCGGGAACAGTGCAGCCCTGGATCACGCCCCCAACCAACTCCCTGCCTTGGGCAGTGCAGCCATGGAGAGCACTCCAAAGTCCCTCTCCACCTTGAGAAGTACCACCATGGATAGCTCGCGTAGCCCTTGATAGCACATCCAACCCACCCCTGCCACAACCAATGCTGCCCGGAATAGCACTCACCTGCTCTTTGCCAGGCAGTGCAGATCCCCGAGAGCACCCAACCCACCTGCCGCCTCCCCACCACTGAGGGCACGGTGGCTGAGTGGCAGCAGTGAGCCTGCCCATGTCTTCCTCCTCTGTCCCTTCCCTGTCCCTTCCACCCTCATCTTCCACCGGGACCCACAGGAGGCAGCAGCCTCCTTTCGGTCTCCCTGCTCACCCCTGCCCCATCTGCACAGCACACACAGCCAGAGGGCACCTGTGAGCACCCAAGGGGCCACGTCCCTCTGCTCAGAACCTTCCTGCCTGTCTCTTATGGGCTCACAAGACCCCATCACCTCTCTGTTCTCATCCCCTGGAGACCTCAGGGCCTTTGCAGGGGCTGGTCCCTCTGCCTGGAGCTCACTTCCCAGTGTCTGCACAGGGCTGCCCCTCCCCTCCCTCAGTTCTCAGAGCAGCAAGGACTCCTTTCTTGACCATCCCAAGTTTGAGACCAGCCTGGCCAGCAGGGTGAAATCCCATCTCTACTAAAAATATAAAAATTAGCGGGGCATGGTGTCATGCACCTGTAATCCCAGCTATTTGAAAGGCTGAGGTAGGGGAATTGCTGGAACCTGGGAGGCAGAGGTTGCAGTGAGCTGAGATCAAGCCACTGCACACTCCAGCCTGAGCGACAGAGCGAGACTCCATCTCAAAACAAAACAAAACAAAACACCGCAAAGGGGCTGAGGAGAGACATGCTGGTGGAGGCATCCCACACAGAGCCGGGAGAAAGACGGGAAGGAAAGCCAGGTGGCCAGAGTTCCACTCTCCACC
The DNA here is from genome assembly GCA_963574635.1 of Cheracebus regulus. Lineage (NCBI taxonomy): Eukaryota > Metazoa > Chordata > Mammalia > Primates > Pitheciidae > Cheracebus > Cheracebus regulus. Next base: position 2,800 of record CAUYQU010072284.1, read on the forward strand.
ACATGCTGCCGTGACCTTGGGCAAGTGGCCACCTCTCTGTGCTGTGGACGAACCCCCACAGGGCTGCTGTGAGGGGTAGGGGGTGACTGGGAGCAAAGGGCTCGGGGCAAGGCTGGGCATATGCGGTGGAGTCTGTCTGTGCGGGCCACTATGGTGGCTGGGGCAGTCCCCACAGTGCCTGTGGGAGGAGGGGCTCAGGTCCTGCTCTCCTGGAAGGCCCCATCCCAGCTGTTCCAGGCCTGGGCCCTGGAGTTGCACATACCTGGTCTGATGCTGGTGGGACAGAAGTGCCCTCAGGCAGGTGACCTCTCCTGTGGGTGGGGGCATCGGGTTACTCATCTGTAAAATGAGAAGAATGCATCCATTCACTCATTAGTTCATTCTATTCAGTAATCACTCAGTAGTGGGCCTCCTCTGTGACCACTGTAGTGGCCCAGATAGCCTTTGACCTCACGGGAAGTTCACGTAGGGCACAGACCTGTCCCCATGAAGCAGCAGCCCAGCATGGTCAGGGCTGAGTGGTGGGAGCACAGGACCCTGGAGGGATGTCAGGGTGGGCAGCAGGGAGGCTTCCCGGACGAGGGGAAGCGTGGAGACCAATGGACGAGGGGATATGCAGATGGAGTTTCTGTCTTGTTCTCAGCTAGCTCCCCCGCACCTGGCATGGCGCCCAGCCCGGAGAGTACTATGGACCTAGTGAGAGGATGGAGGACACGCAGATCCACGTGGCCCCTCCACACCTGCTCCTCCTGCCGGCTCAGGCTGCTTTCCTGGGAGCAGCTGGGAAGGTGAGGCCCCGGCCCAGAGGTAGGATCATTGATGGGAGCCAGCCTGGGGAACCGGTTTGGCAGCGGGAGTCCCGTGGGAGGCAGGTGGGGACCCGGCAGCCAATCTGTCTCAACTGGTCCCAAGAGGCCAGTGGGTGGTCAGAGCCAGGCCTGGCCAGGGCCCCCGGGGTTGGCCCAGTTTTGTTGCTTGCCCTGGGGCCTGGGATGGAGGGCAGGCGGGGGGAGGGGTTCCTTTGCCTCTGCCCAGACCCTTCTTTGAGTCCAATGCCAGTGCCCTGAGCGGTGCCCACCCCTCCCTCACAACTGTCTAGCCCTGCCCACCCACTGGTGGGCCTAACCTATCCTCTCACAGCTTTCCAGGCCCAGCTCCTAGGGTCATCCACACACTCCAACCGCCCTCGTCTCCCCACTCTGCCTGCTGTCACTTCAGATCTGCGTCCTATGTCCTCCGGCCTCTCTGTCCTCCCAGAGGTCCCTCTACCCCCTTTGGCCCCATGCCCTTCATCGTGAACTTGTGGCCCCCCCCATCCCACTCCCTCCCCAATTCGGGGCACTAGGCAGTTCCCACAGCCACAAGGAACGGGATCAGCCATGTGACCCTTCGATAAGCCCAGAGGGAAGAGAGTGGGGCAGATCCTGAGGTCCGGGAAGCCTGGCACTGGCGGGAGCAGCCTGGAGGGTGGGCAGCACAGCCAGCTAGCAGCACAGGGGCTGGGGATGTCCAATGAAACCTGGCTCCTGCCCTCCCACCCATAAACCCCCAAGGGAAGGGGGCAAGGCACACGCCTCCGAATGTTTGCCCGGGGCCACCCCATCCCTCTGGGCACTGCCCAGAGGGCAGGACAAACAGAGGAACTGACCCTGTTTATAATGGCCAGGCAGGGGCCCCACCCCGGCCCCTCCTGGGCAACTGCAAGTAAGCTCCTGACCTCATGGGGGCCCACAGAGGCAGTGCTGGGCCTGGGAGGAGGGAGAAAAGCTGAGCAGAAAGGCTGGACCTGCCCAGGTGGCAGGGAGGGAAGGCTAGGGGCTGGGCTTCCAGGCCAGCTCCAAGCTTGGCAGTCAGGCTGCCCAGGGCTCCAAACCTCAGCAAGGCTGCTATACCCCGCTCTGTGTGACCTCACTTTATGTGCCTGTGAAATGGGGATCTAACCCAATCTGGGACCTCAATGTGTGGCCCTGCATGAGCAACTCAGCCACGCTGTGCCTCAGTTTCCTCCTGTGTTCAAAGATGGTGATGACAGTAGCTGCTTCCTGGCGTTTTTTAAGGAATTAGGGAGAACACAGGGCATGGAAGGCCTGGGCCAGAGGCTGCGGCTGGGATCAGAGCCAAGGCAAATCACACACAGCAAGTGCTCAGTAAGTGCGGTCACCATTACAATAGCAGCCAGCACTTACTGAGCACCTACTGTGTACCAGCCCTCTTCCAGGCACTTTATCCAGAGTCCCACATCTGACCCTGGAGAGAGGGGCCATTATGAGCCCCAGATTACAGACACAGTAAACAAGGCACAGAGATGGGCCTCATTAACCAAGATGAGCCAGCTAGAGTGACAAGGTGGACACCAGACTCCAGGCCTGTCTGCAGAGATGCACAGGTCCTGGCCCTGCTGTGCATCTCATCCTGTTCCATCCTCACAGGCACCCTCATCCCAATTCACAAGTGAGGAAACTGAGGCCCAGAGAGGGGAAGGCCCTTGTCCAGAGCACCCAGTTAGAAGCAGCGAGGATTTGAACCCGGATGGTTGTCTGTGAAAGACACTGAAGGCTGAGCTCTTACCCACCTGTCCTGCTGCCCTGGAGGGCTGGGGGGATGCTGCTGGTTTTGCCTATTACTATTGTTATTATCCTCCCAAGGCTGGTCCTGGCTCCCCTCCCCCTCCATCCCTCCTCATTCTTTCTGTCCACCCCCAGACCTTGCCTTTCCTCTCCTGGCCTAGTCTCTGCTGAGTGAGGGTCCCTCCCTCCTGTCTGACCTTTCTTGGACCCCATGGGTAGTGGGAAGGAGCACCAAGTGGGCTCCCGGGCTCCCACCTCCTCCATGGCTATTCACCACGCTTTCCCACAGGCCTCTGCAGCAGGAAAGATGCTTAAAACCAATCCCCACCACCAAATGTGGCCTAAGGCTTGGCCTGGTACCCCCACCACCATCACTGCCACCACAAGGGACCCATGGCCCAGAGAAGATGCTGACACTGAGCTCACCAGCACCCTCAACCTCGGTGGAGTGGCCATTCTGAGCCCCATTTTGCAGATGTAGAAATGCAGGCTCACAGAGGTAAAATCCTTCACCTAGTTCACCAAGCAGAGTTGGGCCCAGAAGCCAGTCCTGCCCACTCTGGAGTCCACAGCCTAAAACCCTTTCCTGGCCCCCATGATGCCTCCTCATGGCCTGAGAGTCCCCACAGGACACACCCATCACCAGGCTGCCCTCCTCTCCTCCCAGGCACCCCTGCGCTCTCTGTGCCTCAGCCACACGGGCCCCCCAGCTGTTCCTCAAATCCGAGACATGGTTCCACCTCAGGGCCTTTGCATGGGTGAGTGCCCCGCATGGACTCTCCTCTCACTGGTCTGTAGGTGGCTCTCTCCTCCCCTGACTTCCCAGGCCCGTCTGTGCTCACAGGCTCTGCTCCTGTCCTGTCACCCTCTCACCTGCCTCTGCTTTATCTTCCTTCAGGGCTCTTACCATGGATATGAAGCACGAGTGTGTGTGTGTGTGTGTGTGTGTGTTTGTGTGTGTGTGTGTGTGTATAAAATTCTTTTTTTTTTTTTGAGACAGAGTTTCGCTCCTGTTGTCGAGTGTAATGGCGCGATCTCAGCTCATGCAATCTCCACCTCCCGGGTTCAAGCGATTCTCCTGCCTCAGCCTCCCAAGTAGCAAGTAGCTGGGACTACAAGTGTCCTCCACCATGCTCGGCTAATTTGTATTTTTAGTAGAGATGGGGTTTCACCATGTTGGCCAGGACGGTCTCCATCTCCTGACCTCATGATCTGCCCCACTCAGTCCCCAACAGTGCTGGGATTACTGGCGTGAGCCACCACGTCCAGCCGTGTGTGTAATTCTTTAGCATCTGCCTCTCCCCCTAGAATGTGTCAGCTCCGCAGGACAGGGACTGCCCTCTGTCTTGCGCCCTCACAGCCCAGGGCAGCCCATGGTACGGACTCGGTGGGATGGTGTTCCCTGCCCACTGCACTACACCCCTGCTCAGAGGCCCAGGATGAGGCCTGGCAGCACCTGGGAACCTTTCAGATAAGCAACTTGGACCTGGGGACAGGAATCCCAGAGTGGCAGGAAGATGCCACCTTCTGCCCCAGCCAGGGCCCGGATGCCTGTGAAGTCCAGTATTTAATCCCCAAAATGCAGGCACATTTCGTATCCTACTCTAAAATGTTTATTTCACATTTTTAAAAATCTTTTGAATTGTTTAACGTGGGACAGGTAGCGTCAAGCCGGCCTAGCAGATACTTCAGATTTTCCAGTCACCTCTTCGTCCTCTGACCTTTTACAGGAGGAAGAGGGTACTGCCGCCCCCATTCTCTCCAACAAGGTAATCGGTCCAAATGGAAAAGCAAGATCCACTGTGTGACAAAGCTGTCGGTGTAAGCAGACTCACCTGCAGAACCCCTCACCTCCTGCCCCACCCCCTCCAAGCTCTGATCAAAGCTGCAGCCCCTGGAAGGGAGGGGGCTGGCTTAGCTGGAACGCAGGGACCCAGGGCAGAGCAGAGGAGGTGGCCAGGCCTACAGGCATCATTTCATCATCATCAAAATGAAACCCGAATCAGTAAGGGGACCCAGAGTGCTCACTGTCCCCAGCCTGCACTCAGGCTTCCACCATTGGTCCCCACTCACCACTCTGCCACAATCTTCACCTACCAGATCTGGGAGGGCCCCTCCTCCTCCCTGCCTCAGTTTACCCTCTACCTTCTGCAGATGTGCTCTGATGGTGGAGGCGCTGAGAGTCTGGCCTCCCATCCCGGCACAGCAGGCTCCTCAGTGTCCCGAGTCCCCTATGCCAGTCCTGCCTCAAACCATAGCTCAGCTCTTGCCCCCATCTTGCACAACCCCTGACCCTCCTCTATCCACATCTCTCTTCCAGCCTCCTGCACTGAGCCTCGTTCCTCCAAGGAGTCCTCAAGATTGGGACTGACACATCCTCAGGGTCCTCCTTAGCAAACATCTACTCCACCCACAAGTGACCCCATCACACCCACCCATGCATCGACCTATACGTGAGTCAATATCTACCAGGGACTGACTCTCTGCTGGGCCTGGGGCCCTTGCCAGTGCACCCAACAGTCAGAAACATCCCTGTCTTTGCAGCACTCACATTCTAGAAGGGAGGAGGCACTCAATGTGTGAGATAAATCAAAAAATATCTACTAAGTTGGATGAGAAATGCTGAGATGGAAAATAACGCAGCAATCAAAAGGGAGCTGACGGGAGGGGAGGCTGGAATTTACAATAAAGTGGTCAAGGCTGGGCACAGTGGCTCATGCCTGTAATCCCAGCACTTTGGGAGGCAGAGAAGGGAGGATCACCTGAGCCCAGAAGTTCAAGGCCAGCTTGGGCAACCTAGTGAGACCCTGTCTCTACCCCAAAAAATAAAAAATAGAAAATTACCCAGGTATGGTGGTGTGTGCCTGTGATCCCAGCTACTGAGGAGGCTGAGGCAAGAGTATCACCGGAGCCTGGGAGGTTGAGGCTGCTGTGAGTGATCAAGCCACTGCACTCCAGCCTAGGTGACAGAGCGAGACTTTGTCTCTAACATAAGGATAATAGGCTGGGTGCACTGGCTTACACCTGTAATCCCAGCATTTTTGGAGGCCAAGGCAGTTGGATCTCTTGAGGTCAGGGTTTCGAGACCAGCCTGGCCAACATAGTGAACCCTGGTCTCTAATAAAAATGCAAAAAATCAGCCTGGCGTGGTGGCATGTGCCTATAATCCCAGCTACTCAGGAGGCTGAGGCAGGAGAATCACTTGGACCTGGGAAGCGAAGGTTGCAGTGAGCCAATATTGTGCCACTGCATTCCAGCCTGGGGGACAAAATGAGACTGTCTCAAAAAAAAAAAAAAATAATAATAATAATAATAATAATAATAATAATAACAAAATAAAGCGATCAGGCTGGCCTTGCTGAGAAGGGGACACCTGAGCAGCGACTTGTGTGAGGAGGGATAAGGGAGCCATGTGGGGCTCTGGAGGAAGAGCAGCCCAGGAGGAAGGAACGGCCAGGGTGGACGCCCTGCCATGGGAATGTGCTTGATGTGGTCAAGGGGCATCAAGGAGGCCACCGGGCTGGAGCAGGGTGGGTGAGGGGGCGAATGGAAGGACAGGCCAAGGAGATCATGGGGCAGATCAGGCTTTGGGGGCCACAGGGAGGGACCTGGTCATTTCCCTAATGAGATGGAGTTGCAGGAGGCCCTGAGCCCAGGAGGGCCACTGCCTGACTCTGGAGTTCACAGGCTCCTGCTAGCTGGGAACAGTTTGTGGGGGCAGACCAGAAAGGGGGACCAGGGAGGAGGTGGCTGTGACGATCCAGTGGAAATCCAGGGGACAGGACCACGTAGGGGCTGCAGAGGGGGCAGCATGAGCGGGTTCCAGGCACGAGGTCAAGGTGGAGGTGGCAGTACTGGCCGAGGGCTGCAGCATGAGCTCACAGGCAGGGGCTCGACCTGATCTTGCTCCATGTGGCACCTCAGGGTCTGACCCTGAGCTTGGCATGTGCCAGCCTGGCTCCATTCCCTCCAGGACCCTCAGTGTTACCCCACACTGTACGGTTGTTTGCTTGTCTGTTGGTGTCTTCCTCACTAAGTCAGGGGCTCTCACAGGCAGGAACCATGTTTTCCTTTCCGACAGCTGCATCCCGGTGCCTAGAGCCAGGTGTGGCCTCAGCGGGGCCCCCTTCGTAGCTGCAGACTTACCAGGCCCGTGCCAGGCATGCAGACCAGGCCACACGGAGCTCTTTAAACAGTTCTGGGTGGTGGGTGGGGAGTCCTCTTCCTTCCTGTTCCCCAAACTGGGAAACTGAGGCCCAAAGATGGGAAGTCACTGCCCAGGGCCACCCAGTGCTAGGTCACCAAAGTGGCCAGTCTGTCCCACAGAGAAGGCAAGTCAATATCCCCCAGCCTCCTGTTCCCCAGTGGCCCTGGCTCCAGCCAAGGCCTCCACTCTAGAGAAAGGACACTGGACTGACACATCCTCAGGGTCCTCCTTAGCAGGACAAAATAGGGAGGGACAACGTCCCTGACAGTGACCAGACCAAGACCAGAAAAGCCACCTTGGTTAGAAGGGAATCTGAAGAAACGTCTTGTTTTTCTTTTTTTTATTTTCAGATGGAGTCTCGGTCTGTTTCCCAGGCTGGAGTGCAGTGGTGTGATCTTGGCTCACTGCAACCTCTGCCTCCCCGGTTCAAGCAAGTCTCCTGTCTCAGCCTCTCAAGCAGCTGGGATTACAGGTGTGTACCACCATGCCCAGCTAATTTTTGTATATTTAGTAAAGATGAGATTTCACCATGTTGGTCAGGCTGGTCTTGAACTCCTGACCTCATGATCTGCCTGCCTCAGCCTCCCAAAGTGCTGGGATTACAGGTGTGAGACACCTCACCTGGCCAAGAAATGTTAAACAAATGCACACACACAATTCTACACGGCATCCCACTTTGGCTCAAACACTGTGATTCAACACGGCCCTGACTGGGAGGGTCCCGTCAACCTTGAAAACCTAATCTCCTCCCCTCGCTTCCTCCAGCCTCGCTGGCCTCTTCCATGTATATCTTGGACACATCACAGCTGTTCCATCCTCCAGGCCTTTGCACGTATTCATCCCTCTGCCAGAACTCCACTGCTCCGCCTTTCTTGCTATTCAGGTCTTAGTGCAAATAAAACCTCCTCTGAGAGGCTGTTCTGATCCCTTAGCAAAACCTCTGCCCTGCTTTTTATGTCTCAGTGGCACTTATCACCCCTTGGCATCATACACCTATTGACTGGCGGTCCCTGCTTCCACCTGCCCCCAGTGGAATGTCAGCGCCCTGAGGGCAGGGACCTCTGTCTAGTTCTTGCTGGCATCTAGAACAGTGGCTGGCACACAGTAGGTGCTCACGACATATCTGTGGAACAAATGAGTGATGCCATGACCAAAGTAATGAGCCTGGTCCCTGAGGAGGTGCAGGGCAGGGGGATGAGGCCAAGGCAGACACAAGTTGTTCACTCACTGCCTGGCTTGATGCCTGGGGGAAAGTGGGTCTTCAGAGACTGAATCTGGCTGTTTCTCAAGTAACCCGGTGTGTGTCCCAAAACCAAAAACGGTCCCCCCGCTGTAAGTGCCCAGGCCCTCCCCACTGCAGGGGACCACCCAGCCACGTGGCCTAGGCTGGGAATTGCAAGAAGTGGCAGTGTATCTTGTCAAAAGTCAAATCACATGCGGGGTGCCTCTGGAAATCCATGAGTCCCCACAACAGGTAAGCTTATAAAGAGACAGATCCAGGGAGCACCCTGGCCTTTGGAAGCAGAAGTGGAGCCTTGGTGGAGGGAGCAGCTCTGCCCTTCTTCGTTCCTCCTGGTAGAGTGCCATCCCTGCCACCAGGCTCTCAGGCTCTGCCTGGACTGTGCCCTTGGCCTGGGTCCTGAAGTACTGCTGCCCACCCCCAACCACAGCCTTTTTCTTTTTTTTTTTTTTTTTTTTTTGAGACGGAGTCTCACTCTCACCCAGGCTGGAGTACAGTGCTGTGATCTCGGCTTACTGCAACCTATGCTGCCTGGGTTCAAGCAATCCTTCTGCTTCAGCCTCCCGAGTAGCTGAGTTTACAGGCACCTGCCACCATAATTTTTGCCCAGATAATTTTTGTAGCTTTAGTAGAGACAGGGTTTCACCATGTTGGCCAGGCTGGTCTTGAGCTCCTGACCTCATGATCCACCTGCTTTGGCCTCCCAAAGTGCTGGGATTACAGGTGTGAGCCACCATGCCTGGCCATCCTTCACTTTATTATCCCTTGCTCTTCCTTCAGACTGCATGTCCATGGCTGGGGAGGTGGCTCATGCCTGTAATCCAGCAATTTGGGGGGCCTAGGCAGGTGGGTCACCTGATGTCAGGAGTCCAAGGCCAGCCTGGCTAACATGGTGAAACCCATCACTACTAAATGTACAAAAATTAGCTGGGCATGGTGGCACATGCCAGTAGTCCCAGCTCTTTGGGAGGCTGAGGCATGAGAATCACTTGAACCTGGGAGGCAGAGGTTGCAGTGAGCCAAGATTGCACTCCAGCCTGGGTGACAGAGCGAGGCTCCATGTCAAAACAAAACAAAACAAAATCCTGCACATCCCAAGCCTTCTCCTTGACAGCATCTGCCACAGCTGTCTTTTTACGTCTGTCCATATGGTCTTTGATCAATACATCTCCTGCAATGGATGGGCAGCCCCATGAGGACAGGGCTTGCCTCTGCTGGCCACTGCTTTGTCCTCAGCACAGGCCTGACCCAGTACAGGGGCTCAGCAGCAATCCATTGGTGGTTAAGAGCCAACTGCCCAGTCCTAAGCACTGGCTCTACTACTCCAAGCTGTGTGCACCTGGACAAGTTACACAACCTCTCTGGGCCTCAGGGTCCTCACCTGCAAACAGGGGGTAGTGATAGTCCCTACCTCCTGGGAATGTTGAACCAGTGAACAAGATGACACACGTAAAACATTTACAGCAGTGACTGGTTCTGAGTGGGGCCTCACTGCAGGCTTGCTGCTGTTATCATTATTGCCATTCTTGCTGCTGAATGATGAATGAATGAATGAAGAAATAAACTACAGAGGATGCTAGTCATGGTCTCCTTTGCAGAGCAAATGTGCTAGTCTTACCTCTCTAGGGCTGGGAGTGGGGAGCCTGATGGACTGTTACTGTCTGATGACAGGTCTGCCTTTCCCATGGACTGGGAGACCCAGGAGGGCAGGGCCTGGACCCATCTTAGCCACCCTGTGTCCCCAGCCTTGCTCAGCACAAGGTAAGATATGGCAGAGAGGGCAGCTGAACGAAGAGATGGTGCTTCCTTGACCCAGCCAGGCCCAGGCTGGTGCTCAGAGCCCCCACCAATGCCAGGGGGTCCTCTGGAAGTCCCAGGCCAAGCCCTCCTGCCCTCAATCTGGCCCAGCACAACAGGGAACAGACATAAAGGACATTGCTGGTGCCCTTCACCACCCCCCCTGAGGTGCCCAGTGTGGGGATGGACACCACATCAGAGTGTGTGGGAGCCCATAGGGCCTGGGAAATCAGAGCAGATGTCATTTATTCCTCCCCTGAGGCTGGGCAGGAGGAATGGGGGAGATATGGCAGGAAAGAGGCTCTGCCCTTCTCAGGTCCTGGAACCCAAGCCCTCTCACTGTCTACCTCCCCTGCCATGCAACACACAAGGACATGCACTGACAACAGGAGACACACTAGGCAGCCACCATAGCCTCTCCTCACAGACCCAACATACAACAACAAGCAAAGCCATCCTGCAACACACACGCACACTCATACACACATGCATGCTCACAAACACATGCACGCTCACACGCATGCATGCTCACACATGCACACACACATGCTCATGCACTCACACATGCATGCTCACACACAGAGGCATACACATATGCACCCACGCACACACATGCATACACATGCACACACACACATACATACACACACACAGGCATGATCCCTAGACATGGATGCATGTGAGGACACACCAGAGCATGCAGGACATCCACAGCTGACACTACACAGAGCCAAGCCCTAAGACCATCACACAGACACGCAGATACACACCCAGCCATGCAACCCACAGGCTTCCAGCCACACATGCACTGGTCACACGAAAAGCTCCCTGGCCATTCTTCTACAATATTTATCTTAGGGGGAAAAAAAAAAACTTTCCAGCCAGCCGGCAACAGCAGCAACCAACCCTCAACCCTACAACATCCCGAGCACCCCGTGGCGGCCCTTATAGGAGTGTGGGCTCAGGAGGCTAGTGGTCAGGGCTCAGTGCCTTGCTTGCCTTGGGGAAAGGGACATCTACCAAGAGCCTCCGTTCCTGTCTCTGGAATATGGGGCACCAGCAGAGCATGCCCCAGAGGGAGCTTTGGAGGCTTCAGTGCAAGAAAATGGGGGAGCGACTCTTAAAGGCAGCCTGGCTCAGAATACCTGTTCAGTGAGTGGGAAGGCCGGGCTCAGGCAGCCTGCACTGGCCCCAGAGGAGTCATGGATGGACCATGGACTGGGACCCCTTCACACACACCAAAAAGACTCACATACCCAGAGATGGGGAGACTCCCAAAGAGATCCACAGATAGAACCCAGGGACACATGCGCCATGCCACAGACACTCCATGGCTTAGACGGAAAGCTGTGCCACAGCCCAGGACATACACACACCTAGGAATAACCCCCAAGATAGCAAAGCTACACTGGGAGGCCCCTCCAACCCCCAAACCACACACAGGAGGCAAGGACACCTCCATGGACCCAGGCACACTCAGTCAATTCCAGGGTCACCCAGAGTGACTGAGGCATAGCCTCACGGAAACCGCCCCCCATGCAAACCAGACCCCAGGAACCTGCTCCCACAGAGAGGCTCAGGGACCTACGCTCAGACACCTGCAAGTCCCCAGCAGGCAGGCACCTGCCATCACACATGTGGAAACTCGGTGACGCAGCCCCAGCCCCAAGAAAGATACAGCCTTCACACAAGCTCAGGCTGGCTCCAGTGGCCAGGCAGTGGACCCTCCTTCCCCTGAAATCAGTCTGGTCCTCCCTCTCCCCTCCCTCCTGAGGCCTGGCCAGCTCACTTCCACCATGCTCTTTCCCACTTCCTGGGCCACCCTCAACGGGACAGGCCTGTGGACAGACAGGCTTCCAGCTGGGAGAGCAGAGTAGATCCAGGGCTCCCCAGGCCCTCGATGTGGGCACTCACTGAGGAGAACTTGCTGGGTTCTGTGCTCCAGCCTCTGGGGCAGCAGTGGTGACATGGCCAGGAGTTGAGCCTCCGCTGCGGCTTCCATCCATGGACAGTGGGAGTGAGGTGGGGCTGAGCCTGGGGCCCGAGTGGGTGGGCCTGGGCCACGTGGCCCACAGCTGCCTGGACAGAGGGCAGGGCTGGGCAGGGACCCCAAGACAGCCTGTGCTTCAGCTGTGCTTCGGCCCCCAGGCCAGGCTAGGTGCCAGGGGCCGGAGGCAGTGACTACACAGCAATTGAGTGCATGTGAGGCTGGCCAGGTGGCTAAGGGGCAGGTAGGTTTGAAGCAAGGAACTGAGGTGTGTGCCCGGGGGTGGCTGGGGAGTGACAGGGCCACTAGGTACAGGATACAGCCCTGGGGAAAGGGGCGGGTGGGCTCTGATGTGGAGGCAGAACTGGAGAGCTGGAGCTTACTTCTCCTTCATACCAATCACCTGGGATTCCACCAAATGCCCAGCATGGGCTAGAGGAAAGGGGCCACTCTGCCCCCATCACCCATGAGGAAGAATCAGACTCAGCCTGACCCGGGAAGGGGCAAGGTCAGGGGAGACCACAGTGAAGCCCCCACATCATCGTCTGGAGGTGTGAGAATGGGGCTGGAAGGTGTGGATGGCAGCAAAGGGAGGAGGGAGGAAGGCCGAAGGTGGAACACCATGCTGGTGCCATCTCACCAGGATGAAACTAACCCTGCTGAAATTAGGCAGCTCAACGCAACAGGGCCTTACTCTGGGCCAGGCCCTCCTCTTACCACAGGTGTGGGCTCAGGCGCTTTACCTCATTGCTGCCCTAAATGGGACAGGTCCTTCAGCAGGCCCCTATCATCATGGAGGAAGCTGAGGCCGGGAGCGATCCAGTGACGACGCCCACGGGGAGGTCAGTTCGGGGACTCCCAGGCAGGGTGTCAGTCCCGGCATCTGTGCCCTTAGCCAGCTGCTCCAAGCATGAGCCTGGCGTGATCACAACCCCCATTCCGGAACAAGAGAAAAAGACGCTCTGCCCACACTCCTCCCTCCCCTTCCAATCCCACCTCCTATGCAAAGGCTGCCCCGAGGCAGAGCTCACAGGTGTAACTGTTTCTCCTGTGAACACTGTCTGTTCCCCCCAGCTCCCTGGAGGGCTGCCTTGTTCATCCCTTCTCACTCTCAGGCCCTACCTCAGGCACCTGCTCCTCCAGGAAGCCCTCCCTGCCACCCCAGGGGTCAGATATCCCCTGGGCTCCATCCTAGCCCTGCTCACTCCACCCTGCACCTCCTCATGCCAGCCCTGACCACCCAGGCGGTCGCTGTCTGCAGCCTGCCTGCTTCTCATTCATTCACACCATTACTGAGCTCCAGGCCCACACCAGGCATGCCTGTGGAAGGCCCAGAGAATTCAGCACTGAACAAACTCTACAAAACTCCCTGCCCAGGGGAGCTGACATCCTAGGGGGACTCCACCAGGGTCTCCAGTCCAGTAGGTGCCAGGGACCAAGGCTGCTGGGTGCCTGGGCCCAGGATGGGTGCCCAGGCCATGATGAACCCAGGGACAATAGTGAGCAAGTGCTCAGGCACACAGCAGATGGAGGCACCTGGGTCCTTCCCACTGCCATGCTCTGGTACACCCTTGTCCCTGCAGCCTACTCCCCAAGGACAGATGCTATCTCACACACAGATCGTGGACTGGGGGGCCAGCACTTGCGCTGAGGGCCTAGACCTCCCAACTCCACCTTCTGTCCAGCACCTGCCCACAATGAGGAAGGAAGCCCAAGGAGGGGCTGGGCTGGGCCCTGGATCACAGCAGGGCAGGTCTAGGGACTCCCAGAAGGCCCAGATCTCAGGCCACTGCCTCCCAGTGGTGTGAGGGTGGGGCACCTGTCAAGTAAGAGTGGAGCCAGGTGGGGCAGCTCTGCAAACCAGACGGGCAGGTTTTGGCTCTGGTGGGAGCAGGTGAGAGGTGGACAGCTCTGGACAGCTGCAGGAAATGAGGTCCCCAGGGGAGGGAGCAGGAACTGCAGTGAGCAATTCTCAGCGATTCCCACTTCACCACATCTGCACCCATCTACCCTTTTTCCTTCCTTTCCTTCTCTGTCTCTGTCTATAATACAGTCATATGGTTCAAAAGCCAAAAGGCACCAAAGGGTGAACTGTGAAAGGATGTCCTCCTCCCACCCAGGCCCAGCTCATCAGCCCCGGAGGCAACCCCTACTAGACTTCCAGGTTTTTTTTTTCCTTTCTGAGAAATCCTACATGTGTCTACAGGTACACACATGATTAGCCGCTTTTTAAAAAAACCACAGAAATGGCAGCGATGTAACAGGCAGTATTCTCTACTTTGCTCTTCTTGAAAACATTCCATGGCTCTCCCACACTGCTGGCACTTAGGAGGAGCTTGGCAGCATCCAGCATCCAGCAGGGGACACAGGCTGGACTGGGCAAGAGCTCTCCTGGGTACATACTCCAGCATGAGGTGGGCCTATGGGCAGGGAGCACATGTGGGAAGAGACTGGAAACAAGACACATACTGGTCCCCAGGTGGCGAATGAAGGGTGACCTACTGGCTCCATGGCACAGTGCACGACAGGGAGAATGAATGAATTACTGCAGCTACACGTGGATGAGCATCAAAGAAGAGACCACATGGAAGAGGCAAAACTATAAAACAACATTCCATCCTTGGACCTCAAGGTTCAAAACCAGGCAAAAGGAAACTGCTTCAAGCTGCATACAGAGCTGGCAAACAGAGAGAAAAGCAAGCATGTGATGACGTCAAAAGTCAGGAGAGTTGACCCAGCATGGTGGTTCATGCCTGTAATCCCAGCACTTTGGGAGGCCGAGATAGGATGATTACTTGAGGCCAGGAGTTTAAGACCAGCCTGGCCAACTGTGAAATCTCATCTCTATTAAAAACACAAAAACTAAGGCTGGGCGAGATGGCTCATGCCTGCATTTTGGGAGGCGGAAGCAGGTGGATCCCCTGAGGTCAGGAGATTGAGACCAGCCTGACCCACATGATGAAACCCCATCTCTACTAAAAATACAAAAATTAGCTGGGCATGGTGGCGAGTGCGTGTAATCCCAGCTACTCAGGAGGCTGAGGCAGGAGAATCACTTGAACCCATGAGGCAGAGGTTGTAGTGAGCCAAGGTGGCACCCCTGCACTTAAGCCTGAGTATAGACTGAGACTCAATCTCAAACACACACACACACACACACACACACACACACACACACACACACACACACACAAATTAGCCATGGTGGCACATGCCTGTAATTCCAGCTACTCTGGAGGCTGAGGTATGAGAATTGTTTGAACCCAGGAGGTGGAAGTTGCAGTGAGCCGAGATTGCGCCACTGCACTTCAGCCTGGGTGATGGAGTGAGACTCTGTGTCAAAAAAAAATAAATTAAATTTTTAAAAAGAGTGGTTGCTTCTGAGGAAGGGAGGGACTGGGAGCTTTTGGGGTTTGGGGGAGGCTGGCACCATCTGTTTCTTCACCTGGAGGGTGGCTACATAGATTTTTCCCTTTATAGTAATTGGTTATGCTATACATTTATGTTTTATGTAATTTTCAGTGTGTATCCTAACAATTTATAATTATGATATATATTTTTTTGAGACAGCTGGAGTGCAGTGGCGTGACCTCGGCTCACTGCAACCTCCACCTCCCGGGTTCAAGCAATTCTCCTGCCTCAGCCTCCCGAGTAGCTAGGACTACAAGTGCACACTACCACGCCCAGCTAATTTTTTTGTATTTTTAGTAGAGACGGGGTTTCACCATGTTGACCAGGATGGTCTCGATCTCTTGACCTCATGATCCACCCGCTTCAGCCTCCCAATATAATTATGATTTTAAAGAAAAAAATATATTTATACAGTTGTCCCTAGGCAGCTGAGGAGATTGGCTCCAGAACCCCCACAGGGGGTACCCACATCCAGGGATGCTCACGTCCCTCAATCAGCCCTCCATAACCTCAGATGAAAAAGCTGGCCCTCCAGAGTACATTTTCAGTCCTTGGTTAGTTGAATTGGTGGGTGTAGAACCCGTGATCCTGAGGGTCTGTGATACCGAGGGTAGACTATATATCCAGTAGTTCCCCTTATCTGCAGGGGATATGTTCCAAGACCCCTAATGGATGCCTGAAACTGTGGACATCGACCCCAATTGCCATCAGCTGCAACGCATTTCAGAAGTTCTTGTCTTCCACCCCCAGATCTAATTCCTGTTCCATCTTAACCAAGCACTTATGCCCTGTGGCTGTAGCTTTTGCAGTTTAAGGTGTGACAGTAAACCTAGCACAAATTCTTTCCCTTCTTCACAATTTCATGGATAAAAGTTTCATTCTTGCCAGGCGTGGTGGCTCACGCCTGTAATCCCAGCACTTTAGGAGGCCAATGTGGGCGGATTCCTTGAGGTCAGGAGTTTGAGACCAGCCTAGCCAACATGGTGGAACCCCGTCTCTACTAAAAATGAGCCAGGTGTGGTGGTGCACACCTGTGATCCCAGTTACTTGAGAGGGTGAGGTGGAAGAATCGCTTGAAACCAGGAGGCAGAGGTTCCAGTGAGCCAAGATGGTGCCACTGCACTACAGCCTGGATGACAGAGCGAGGGTCCATCTCAAAAAAATATAAATAAACAAAATGAATGAACTGGTTATTTCTGGAATTTTCCATGTACTTTCGGGCTGTGGTTGATCACGGGTAACTGAAACCACAGATACACTGAATGTATGTGTGTGTCTTAGTGATCTTCCCCTGCCTTGATCTTGGCAGAGCACTGCTTTGCTGCTTTGGCAGCTGTGTGGAAGACTGCGATGTCTGGAGCCAGTCCCCGTGGGGCCAGACTGGTGGTTTCCTGTCTTTTGCTCTTATAAATGGTGCAGCAGCACTCACTGTGTGCAGCTCTCCTTTCACAGGTGTGCAAGTGTGTCTGTGGGTAAATGCCCAGCAAAGTTCACCACTGCCAAGTGGCCCTGCATGAGGGTGGTCCCCACTCACAGCCCCTTGGCAGTGCCAGGGCCTGTCTCCCCTCGGCTTTGTAGCACAGGTGTGGCCAGTCTCTCTGATCTTTGCTGATATGTGAGGCCTGGGCCCCCTCAGTCTAGTTTTCATTTGTGTTTTTCTATTTAGTAGGGCTGAGCATCTTTCATACGTATGAAATCCATCAGAATGTCCTCTTCCGCTAAGTGTCTATCGAAAGCCTTTGCCTTTTTCTGCTAGGTCAGGGAGACGTTTGTAAATCTAATCTGATTGTATCCTCTCCTGCTAAAAACCTACTCAGCCCGCAGAGCTAAAGTCATCTCCTCACCGGGGTCACGCCTACCTCTCTGTCCCCATTTTTGCACACTCTCTGCCTCCAGTCACCTGCTCCCAACACACGCAACCTCCTTCCCAGGTTCATGGAGTCCATCAACAGAAATCCAATGTGAGTCTATCACGTGCTGCCTGTGCAGGGCTGGAAGTGCAGCAAGGGCCCCACCCTATCAGGCTTATAGTCAAGCACCAAGCCAAAAAATGTGAATGTCTAGGCCAGTCGTGGTGGCTCATGCCTGTAATTCCAGCACTTTGGGAGGCCCAGGCGGGCAGATCACCTGAGGTCGGGAGTTTGGGACCAGCCGGACCAACATGGAGAAACCCCATCTCTACTAAAAAAATACAAAAATTAGGTGGGCGTGGTGGCACATGCCTGTAATCCCAGCTACTCGGGAGGCTGAGGCAGGAGAATCGCTTGAACCTGGGAGGCAGAGGTTGTGGTGAGCCAAGATCACACCACTGCACTCCAGCCTGGGCAGCAAAAGTGAAATCTGTCTCAAAAAAAAAAGTGGAAGTCCAGCTGATGCATGCTGGCTGGAGGGAAAGGTGGATAGCAGGCCTGACGGGGGACGGTGTGGCAGAGGCAGATCGTTGGAGAGCAAGGGGAGACGAGGTGGGCACTGAAGACAGGCCTGAGTTTTACATTTGTTAAATATGTATGTATGTATGTAGAGACAAGTCTCACTATGTTGCCCATGCTGGTCTCAAACTCCTGAGCTGAAGCCATCTGCCCACCTCAGCTTCCCCAAGTGCCGGGATTATAGGTGGGAGCCAGGCCTGGGTGTTGCAGATGTAACTTTGGTTGCTCTGTGAAGGACGGGGTCAAGGGGCCTGAGTGGGTGAGGATAAGTGACAAGGAGGCAGCGATGCTCCAGCAACTGACGAGGAAGCCAGGACAGCAGGAGTGGGAAAGAGGGGGACAGGCCTGCACTATGTCTACCAAGAAAAGGCAACACTCGTTTTGGAGTCAGACACTGGGGCTGAGGGTGAGGTGATGTCAAGGGTGACTCTGAGCCTGGACCCACCACAGTGCCATCTTCTACCAAGGGAACCCTAGAGGAGCTCCAAAATGCCAGGCCCCAGAGCTCTTTTTTCAAGAGTTCATTCTTGAAAAAGAAAAAAGAGAGAGAGAGAGAGAGAAAGCCAGAAGAATCTCTCTCCCCATGCTTAAGGCCTGCTGCAGCAAGTAACCTAGATGGGGTGGGACAGTCCCACCGATAGAGCAGCAGAGCAGGACAGAGAGCCCAAAAACAGACCCACACAAACACACCTGGCTGGTTTCTCAAAACTTATTTTTATTATGGTAAAATATACATCACATTTATCATTGTCAACTGTCTGGAAGTATACAATTCTGTGGCATTAAATATATCCACAGCCAGGCACGGTGGCTCATGCCTGTAATCCCAGCACTTTGGGAGGCTGAGGCGGGTATGGATCACAAGGTCAGGAGTTCAAGACCAGCCTGACAACATGGTGAAACCCTGACTCTACTAAAAATACAAAAATTAGCTGGGCGTGGTGGTGTGTGCCTGTAATCCCAGCTACTCAGGAGGGTGAGGCAGGAGAATCGCTTGAACTTGGTAGGCAGAGGTTGCAGTGAGCTGAGATCATGCCCAGGCACTCAAGCCTGGGTGACAAGAGCAAGACTCCATCACACACACAGACACACACACACACAAAATATCGTGTAACTATCACCACCATCTACACCCAAACATGTTTATCATTCCGACAAAAACTCTCTACCCATTAAGCAACAGCTCTCCTGTTCCCCTTAACCCTGATAACCTCTGTTCTACTTTCTCTTTCTCTATACATAAACATTTATTTTATTATTTATTTATTTAGAGGCAGAGTCTCACTCTGTCACCCAGGCTGGAGTGCAATGGCGCAATCTCAGCTCATTGCAACCTCCACCTCCCGGGTTCAAGTGATTCTCCTGCCTCAGCCTCCTGAGTAGCTGAGATTATACAGGCATGCACCATTATGCTCGGCTAATTTTTGTATTTTTAGTATAGACAGGGTTTCACCATGTTGGCCAGGCTGGGTCTCGAACTCTTGACATTAGATGATCCACCCACCTTAGCCTGCCAAAGAACAGGGATTACAGGTGTGAGCCACTGCGACTGGCCCTATATATACATGTATTTTAAGAGACCAGGTCTTACTATGTTGTCCAGGCTGGACTCAACCTTTTGGGCTCAAGTGATCTTCCTGCCCCCGGAACACGGGACTCTAGGCACGCTCTCTGTCTCTTTGTATTTGCCTACTCTAGGTCCCTTCTACAACTGGAATCATAGAGGATTTCTCATTCTGTGCCTGGCTGATTTCACTAAGCATCATGTTTTCAAGTCTATCCACATGATAGCCTCTACCAAAACTTTCATTCCTTTTTATGACTGAATAATATTCCATCGTGTATACCTTCTCTTCTTCCTCCATTCATCCACTGATGGACACGGGGCTGTTTCTAACTTTTTGCTCTTGTGAATAATGCTGTGATAAGCCTGGGTGTAAAAATATCTGTTTGAATCCCTGCTTTTAATTCTTCTGGATGTACAGCTGGGAGTGGAATTGCTGGGTCACGAGGTAATTCTATGCTGAACAGCGGCTGCACCATTTTACATTCTCACCAGCAATGCATGGACTTCAATTTCTCCACATCCTCCCAACACTTGTTATTTTTGTGTTTTTTTGACAGCAGTCATCCAAGAGGTGTGATGTAGTATCTCATTGTGGTAACTGACTCTTGTGAAAGAAGGCTAAGCAATTCAACAGAGGAAAGACAGCATTTTCAACAAACAGTGCTGGAACACCTGGACATCAGTATGCCAAAGGAAAAAAAAAAGGAACCTTAATCCAAGTGTTATACTTTGCACAAAAATTAACTCATAAGGGATCATAGACTTAAATGTAAAACTGTGAAACTTTTAGGGGAAAAAAAGGCAGAAGAAAATTATTTGGTACTTAAGACACAGGGTTCTGAGACTTGACAGCAAAAGCATGATCCATAAAAGAAAAAAATTAATACAAAATTAAAAACTTTTGCTCTGAAAAGCCCATATGACAAGTATTAAAAGACATACTACAAACTGGGAGAGAATATTTGTAAACCACATATCTGACAAAAGACTAGTAGAATAAAGACTAGTAGAATAAAGACTATGTAGAATAAAGATCTCACCAGGTACAGTGAGTAATCCCAGGTGCCACACACCTGTAATCCCAGCTAATTGGGAGGCTGAGGCAGGAGAATCGCTTGAACCCAGGAGGTGGAGGCTGCAGTGAGCTGAGATTGCACCACTGCACTCCAGCATGGGTGACAGAATGAGATCCTGTCTCAAAAAAAAAAATAGAGAGAGAGAGAATAGATAAAGATTTCATACGAGAACCTGGGGGGGTGCTAAGAAAAAAAGAACAGTGAAAACTCAAAACTCAATAGCTCCCCCCACCCCAAAAAAAACACCAAACAATCCAATAAGAAAACAAGCGGAAGACTTGAAGAGACATTTCATCAAAGAGGATACACAGTTGGCAGATAAGCACATGAAAAGTTAATCAACATCATTAGCCATTAGAGAAATGCAAATTAAAGCCACAATGAGTTATCACTGCACACTTATTAGAAGAGCTAAAATAAAGAATAGTGACAACACCAAATGCTGGTGAGGATGCAGGGAACCTGGATTGCTCAAATGCTGCTGGTGACATAACACGGTACAGCCACTCTAGAAAACGGTTTGATGGCTTCCTTAAAACATGCAACCGCCACACTGCCCAGCAATTGTACTTCTGAGTATTGGTCCCGGAGAAACAAAAATTGACATTGACATGAAACCTCATTTGTCAAGGTTTACAGCAGTTTTGTTTATAATAGCCAAAACATTAGGAAAAACCCAGATGTCCTCCAATGGGAAATGGTTAAGCAAACAGCAGGGCGTCCAGACCACAGAATACTACTCAGAGTCAGGATCAACGCAATCTGGATGCATCTCCAGAGAATCATTCTGAGGAGACAAAGTCAATGCAAAAAGGGGGCATACTGGCTGGCTGCATTTACATAACATTCTGGAATTGACAAAATCAGAACAATTGAAAAATAGACAGAGGAGTGGTTGCCAGAGGTTAGGGATGGGCAGGAGGAGGGTGTAGCTCCTGTCCCCAGCTCCCAATCTGGGCTCTCCTCCAGAGAGGGCCCCTCTGTGGTGCACACAGACCCAGGTGGCTCCAGTGCCCTGTTATACCTTACATACGCTCAGAGAGAGCCAGGTGCGGTAGCTCAGGCCTGTAATACCAGCACTTTGGGAGGCTGCTGCTGGCGTATCACCTGAGGTTGGGAGTTCAAGACAAGCCTGATCAACATGGAGAAACCCCATCTCTACTATAGATACAAAAAATTAGCCAGACCTGATGGTGCATGCCTGTAATCCCAGCTACTCTGGAGGATGAGGCAGGAGAATCGCTTGAACCAGGGAGGTGGAGGTTACCTTGAGCCGAGATCACAACATTGTGCTCCAGCCTGGCAACAAGAGCAAAACTCTGCCTCAAAAATAAAAAAAAAAAGTTCAGAGAGGGCCCCTGCACATCACGGCTACAAGTGAGTTCGATGCGGTGCCCTAGGAAGCCAATGGCGGTCTCCCACTTCCACTGGAGGTGGCTGCTTCAAACCCAGGTGGACAGGGGGGCTGCGGGCCTGGGTGAGAGGAGCCCAGTGCGTCCTCCTGGGGCTTTCCCAGGGCAGAGCTCCTTCCTATGGCCATGGGTGAGGGGTGCCCTGACCCCTGATGGGAATCATTTCTCCTGGCACAGAGCTTCATTACTCCATCCAGAGAAATCTCAAGAACCAAATATTGAGAGAGGAGCAGCCAATTGCTGCCAGCCTCATACCATTTACACACAGTTTTAAATCCTGCAGAGCAATACTGGACAGACTCGGGCCAGCGAGGCTTGGGTCCCTGGGGGAGGCACCTGGCGGCTGCACCCACAGCAAGTGTTTCGTGTTTGAGCTGGGCCGCAGGCCCAAGAGTGGTCAGCAGGCAATTCTCTGTTCTCATGGGGGTGTCTGAAATCTTTCGCAATTCACCAAAAAAGAGGTAGCAATGAAAAGGGAGGAGAATGTCTTTGTGAGTACTGGGAAGGGCAGGTGGAGGAGGGGCTTGCAGGGAGCTGGTGATGCCTGTCTTCTTGATCTGGATGGTAGTTTCATGGCTGTTTGCTTTATAACGATTCATTAGACTGAACATGGAGGTTTTACGCAGTTTTCTGTACACATGTAGATTTTGCACCACCATGCAGGAAACACTGGGGGAGTGATCCTGACAACTGAATGCTCTCTCTGCATTTGCATGTGTCTGCAAACAGTCTCTCCTCACTGCTTTACTGTCTCTCTCTTTACCATGAGCACAAATGCGCACACACACATACTCACACACACTTCCTAAAGCCATAACTTCCACCATAACCACAGCAGCAGCCTCCAGCACCTCGTAGCTCCTGGCCGGTTTCCTACAAGGAAGACAAAGGCCTGGAAGCAGCCGGCCCTTGAGCCTGCAGACTCAGGCCACAGCAGCCAGGTCTCTCCGCATACCAGGCACTCGCAATCCAGCTCCAATCACCGTCCCCAGGAAGCCCTTCTGGCCTTGGGAATGAACCCAGTCCAGCACGTCCCTGCACTGGGGCACCACAGCTATTCACCAACTGAGAGTGGAAGGAGTTATTATTAAAGATTGGGTCAGACTTCCCTGGGGCAGGGACCACTTCTGGCTGGCTCATCTGTACCTTGTGCTGGAGACACAGAACAGCAGCGAGACCACTACAAAGTGTTATGTGCAAGCTCCATCCTGGTGCAAAACGAGGTGGTGAGGAGAGTGCTGTTCACACCCTATTTTTTAGAGAAGGAGAGTGAAGCGCAGAGAGAAGACATTCCAGCCCTCAGTCACACAATGAGTGTATCAGAACCAGGATGCCATGGCAGGTCTCACCTGGACCAAAGTCCACTCACTTAACCACATCCATTCTCCTATCCTTCCTTACTATCTGTCTATCTATCTTTCTATCTATCTATCTATCTATCTAATCTGTCTCTCTTATCTATGTCTCTATCTCATCTCTATCTATCTCTATCTCTATTTATCTATCTATCTCTATCTCCTTACCTACCTATCTCTATCTCTATCTACTTACCTACCTATCTTGAGACAGAGCCTTGCTCTGTTGCTCTATCTTATCTATCTATCATCTATCTAATCTATCTCTATCTTATCTATCTATGTCTCTATCATCTCTCTCTATGTCTATCTATCTATCTGTCTTAAGGCAGGGTCTTGTTCTGTCTCATCTATCTATCTATCTATCTATCTATCTATCTATCTATCTATCTATCTGTCTATCTATCTATCTATCTCTATCCATCCATCCCTCCATCTTGAGAAAAGGTCTTGCTCTGTCACCCAGGCTGGAGAGCAGTGGTGCAATCATAGCTCACTACAGCCTCCAACTCCTGGGCTCAAGCAATCCTCCCACCTCAGGTACTGGGACCACAGGTACATGCCACTATGCCCTTTTACATTTTAAATAATGTTAAAATTATTTAGAAACAATCATTTTTAAATCATTTTGTAGAGAGGTCTCACTACAGCCCAGGCTCATCTCAGACTCCTGGGCTCACATGATCTGCCCACCTCAGCCTCTCAGCCTCCCAGAGTGCCAGGATGTGACAGTCACACTCCTTCTTTCATTCATTCATGCACTCAACAATTCTTTTTTTAGAGTCTTGCTCTATCACCCAGGATGGCATGCAGGGGTGCGATCTTGGCTCACTGCAACCTCCACCTCCTGGGTTCCAGCGATTCTCCTGCCTCAGCCTCCTGAGTAGCTGGGACTACAGTTACATGCCACTACACCCGGTTAATTTTTGTATTTGTAGTAGAGACGGGTTTTGCCATGTTGGCCAGGCTGGTCTCAAACTCCTGACTTCAGGTGATCCCCCAGCCTCAGCCTCCCAACGTGCTGGGATTACAGGCCAGAGACACCAGGCCCAGCCATTTTTTTAAATGCTACTACCTAATGAGCAACAACTCCTTAACATGCACTTAGCAGGTGCCAGGCACTGTTCTAGGCACTGGGGACACAGCAGTGAATAAGACAAGAGTCCCTGCCCTCCTGGAACTGACATTCTAATATGGACACTAGATAATATACAAGTAAAGCAGTGGGAGAATAGACAGAGTGACAAGGTGTCTTTCAGAGGGCACAGTTGGGGAGGTCTCTAAGGGGGTAGCATCTGAGCAAAGATGGGATGCAGGTGAGAAAGCCACGTGGAGAATCTGGGAACAGCACTGAGGGTGGAGGGCACAGTCAGTGCTGAGGCCCTAGGACTGGAAGCCGAGTGGGTGGAAGGGAGCAGGGAATGGAGCAGCTGAGGTCAAGGAGGTTTATATTAAAATGCAGAAGTGGAAGTGCAGCTCTCAGAGGATCAGTCATTGGGATGTACAGCCCAAGGGACTTAATGGCCACCATCATGCTGTCGAGAAGGAAGCAGGTAGAGACGCTGAGAAAGCCACCCAGGGTGACACAGGTGGCCAAGGGCAGAGCTAGGGTGGGAGACCACTCTGTCCTGAAGGTGTAACCAGCAGGCAATGCAGAAGGGGTTGTGGGGTGGGGGTTGGGTTGGGTGGGCAGCTCTCAGCTGGGAGCCTGTAGCCCTAGCAAAGCAGGAGCCTGAGGACCACAAGTTCACACCACTGGTTTACTTGAAGCCGGGCATCCAGCCCTGTAGCCCTAGCAAAGCAGGAGCCTGAGGACCACAAGTTCACACTACTGGTTTACTTGAAGCCGGGCATCCAGCCCTTTGCTCTTAGGTCCTGAGGCAGGGAAGGGGGGTCCCGAGCCTCGATCCCTCAGTCCCTCCTGCCCTACTTCTGCTGAATCTGGGTACCAGCCTTACTAAGAGTGACTTCAGAGTGTTTTTTTCAATCCACTCACTTTTTTAAAAAGATGTAACTTTTATTTCAAAAGATAACTCGAGTTGGGTGCAGTAGCTTATACCTGTAATCTAAGCACTTTGGGAGGCTGAGGGGGGTGGATCACCTGAGGTCTGGAGTTTGAGACCAGCCTGACCAACATGGAGAAACCCTGTCTCTACTAAAAATACAAAATTAGCCAGGCGTGGTGGCAGGTGCCTATAATCCGAGCTACTCGGGAGGCTGAGGCAGGAGAATCACTTGAACCTGGGAGGTGGAGGTTGCAGTAAGCCTAGATCATGCCATTGCACTCCAGCCTGGGCGGTAGATTAAAAAAAAAAAAAATCACTTATTTAGTATTTGTTTCAAAATGACCCTTTTCTGAATGCATTAAGTCTGTTTGGATACACGTATCCATGTCTATATCTATATCTATGAGTATTTCATTCACATGTGTGGTGGTACATTGACA
>CAUYQU010072286.1:0-10034 GCA_963574635.1 Cheracebus regulus
TACTAAAAATACAAAAAATTAGCCGGGCGTGGTGGTGTGCATGTGTGGTCCCAGCTACACAGGAGACTGAGGCAGGAGAATTGCTTGAACCCGGGAGGCAGAGGTTGCAGTAAGCTGAGGTCACGCCACTGCACTCCAGCCGGGTGAAAGATTGATACTCCATATAAAAAAAAAAAAAAAAAAAAAAAGAAGCTCTCCATTGATCATTTCAAGTAAAAATACTCACGAAGTGGGAGTGAGTAGGCCAAGGTTGGCTTTCCACAAAGTGCATGTGTTGAAGCCTGAAGTTTTGGGATCATTCTTCTTCTGTTGGATGAAAGATACATTTTTCTAATCCTCCTAATTGGCCAGAATTCAACCACTGAAAAAGATCAGAAGTCAGTAATAAATGGGGTCATAGAAATGAGGTTTGAAGTTTATGATAATTTTTTTCCTACCTGTACATTTAGTGAATGTTTATTAAGAATGATAAGATCATGCTTAGTTTTTAAGAGTTAGGATGACCACTCCTGGACCTGGCCTGCTGGCTCTTACCATGAAGCCATATGTGGATGTGTCATCCCAGTTGACCTTGGTATAGTATTTGATTGATGATAAGTTGGTGTTTACTAATGGATTTCCATTTAGACTCCTGAGGAATTTTTTTTTAAAGTCCGTGAAGGATGAATAATTTAGAGAAATAAAGTAAAAGGGAAAAAAGAAATAAAGGAAAAAGCTGCTGTGTTGTTTAGATATTTAAAGGACTTAGCTTTTCAGAATCACCAGTACAATCCCTCAACTCCTCTACCCCAAAAGAATGCCATGGGGAAATAGTATTTTTGGTTTATCAATAGAATTCATATAACAATTTCAGCGATGTGGTATAAATTTTTCTTGGAGCTTAGGAGTGCATTCCCTCATGTTTTCATCTCAATTTCATTTTCACATTGTGATTTTATTTGTATTCCTATCTTTGGAGACATTTTCATCACTAGATCAATTGAGACTAGTGAAGGAGAAGGCTGACTTCAGTTTGGCACAAGGTACCATTTTTATGGTTAGTGCCTTAGAAACTTTCAGATCACCCAAATTTGTCCAATCGGTGTTGTCTCTTAAAAGTCCGGGCCCATGTTTCGTAGAAGGAGACCTGCAGGCTGGTGCTCCTGTGTGAACCTCTCCCTGTCCAGTTCCTGGCTTCTGATTTAATTCAGGAATTATTTTATCTCTGGAATGGATTATAATTAATTCCCCTGTGGCTTTCCTCTCCTCAGTGTCTCCTTCCTCCACCAGCTGTAATGCTGTACTGGTTTCCTCTGGCTGCTGTGACACATTTCCATAGTTTTAGTGACTTAAAAAAACATGAGTTATTAGGCTGCAGTTCTATAGGTCAGAAGTCTGATATGAGTCTCCTTACACTAAAACTCAAGATGGTGGCTGCTCTTTTCTGCAGGCCTCCGAGGGGAATTTCTTTGATTATTTCTCTGTCACCACCTCTCCCTCTGAGCACAATTGGGAAAGTTTCTCCCTTTTGATGACCCTGTGGTTAGATTGGGTCCATTGGGTAATCCAGGATAATCTTTCCCCGTCTCACAGTCACTAATTTAATTTAATCCCATCTGCAAAGCTCCTTTTGCTGTATAAAATAACATACTCTGGCCAGGTGCAGTGGCTCACGCCTATAATCCCAGCACTTTGGGAGGCCAAGGTGGGTGGATCACCTGAGGTCAGGAGTTTGAGACCAGCCTGGCCAACATGGTGAAACCCTGTCTCTACTAAAAACACAAAAAATTAGTCGGATGTGATGTTGGGCACATCAGACAGTAATTAAATCCCAGCTACTTGGGAGGTGAGGCATGAGAATCACTTGAACCTGGGAGGTGGAGGTTTTGGTGAGCCGAGATCACACCACTGTACTCTAGCCTGGGCAACTGAGTGAGACTGTCTCAAAAAATAAAATAAAATAACATTCTCACAGTGCCCCAGGAGTAGGACGTGGGCATCACTGGTGGGAGGGGGTCATTAGTTTGCCCACCACACTACCTTCAGATATTTTTAAATAAAATGACTTCAGGTACATTTTATTTAAACGTCTTGTCTTGTTCAAACAGTTCTATTGACTTGCCCACAGCTGAGACGATCTAGTCCCAAATTTTCCACCTGAACTGCAGTGATTCTTGAATCCAGCTTTAATGAATCTTCTAAACTCGCTTGCCAACACTGGCCTCAGCTCCAGCTGGGCTGGTGTCTCCACCAGCAGTGAGAAGGCAGGTGCTAAGCCTGTGATAAGGCTGCTGTCCCCCTTCTGTTTCTCCTTTCCTTCCGGACGCCACTCAGCTTGCTCCTGCCCAGGCCCTTCCTGACTCTTTCTACTCCTACTTCTTATTCACAGTTCTCCAAGTGAATTTTTGTCCATCCACTTATTGTGACACCCATTAATGTTCTGTTTTGCATTATTGATACGTATGTGTTTGTGTATGTCTTTTTATTCCTCAAATTCTGAGCTCCAGGAGGAAAAATATGTGCTTTAGAAATATCTCCTTATATTTACTGTAGAGCTGTGTTATTACTGTGAAGGTCTTCTCTAGATTTTTATGATCTGGAATTTCTAAGTTGCTCCTGAATTACCATTGTTCCGATTTCTTTGAAACTGGACTATATTTAGAACCTGTTGTGTTCTAAGTTAGGCAAAGTGACAATCTTATGCTAAGATATAATCATAAGAAGTACAGAATGAATCATGTATTGTTAGAATGTGTTCATTAAACTGATAGAGTATGTTGTCGTCATTACTTAAAACTAGCTTTTGATTCAGGAGCATGGTATACTTTTGAATTGCATTGATTATTTGGTCAAAAAATAGTCTTTTGCTTGTCGGTTGTTAAATATGGTTGTTTTACCTCCTTTCCCCCAACCCGTTGCCCCAGATGTGTTCTGTGACCCTCACTGACTTTCAATGCTGTTGTGTAGAACTCAACCAAAGCGCCTCTCAAGAGATCAAATGTTGAGAAGGTGACTAACGTGCAGATTCTGGTGTTGTTTGGTATCCTCCTGGTCATGGCCTTGGTGAGCTCGGCGGGGGCCCTGTACTGGAACAGATCTCATGGCGAAAAGAACTGGTACATCAAGAAGATGGGTAAGTGTCAGGGTGGGTTGCTGATTCAAGTGGAACAGAATCATCCTTGGGACATTCTTGGAGGCCTGGTTGTTGTATGGTGTCCCTGCTGTCCTTCTCTTCCCTTTGGTTACTGTACATAATGCCAGCCTTTCAAGGAGAAATGGGATTAGGATCATGTGATGAAGTGAAAATGGGCACATTTGGGAACTGATTCATACTCAAACGGTTATTTTTAAACTCTGTGTTAAAGTATTTTCTTAGTGGTTGCCCTAGGAGTTACAATGTATGTCTTAATTTATCTGAATCTACTTTTGATTAATACTAACTTAATTCTAGTCAAATACAGAAATGTCACTCCAGTGTACCTCCATTTCTTCTCCTGCTTGATGCTGTCATTGTTATATTCCATTTATCTGTGTTGTCAACTCAAAAATACAGCGTTATAATTATTGCTTTATATAATCTTATGTCTCTTAAAGAAGCTAAAGGAAAAAAGAAAAAAGTATATTGATAGGGTTTTGTTGTTGTTATTGTTTTGAGACAGAGTCTCACTCTGCTGCCCAGGCTGGAGTGCAGTGGTGTGATCTCGGCTCACTACAACCTCTGCCTCCTGGTTCAAGCAATTCTCCTGCCTCAGCCCCCTGAGTAGCTGGGAATACAGGCATGTGCCACCACACCTGGCTAATTTTTGTATTTTTAGTGGAGACGAGATTTCACCATGTTAACCAGGCTTGTCTCGAACTCCTGACCTCAGGCAATCTACGCGTCTTGGCCTCCCAAAGTGCTGGGATTACAGGCGTGAGCCACTGTGCCCAGCCAAGGTTGTTTTATATTAACATATTTACTTACTGTTTCCAGGACTCTTCATTCCTTCCTCTGAATTTGAGTTACAAGCTGGTATCATTTCTTTGCTTCATGTATCTTCATTCTCTCCTCACTCCTTTGCACTGTCATATGTATTACATCTGTATTTAAATTCAACAATGCAATTTTATGATGCTTTTTTGCAATTGCTTTTTAAAAATTGAGAATATATAATTATACTATCTTTTATAAATACCTATAGAATTATCATTACTAGTGTCCTTTATTTGTTTATGTGGATTTTAATTACTGTCTGATGTCTCGTCTTTCATCCTGGAGAACTTCTTTAGTATTTTTTGCATTTGTAATTTGTCAGGTATATATGTGTTTATACCTTAGAGATATTTGTAACTATTGGAACTTAGAGATCCTATAATTCTACAGGAGAACAGGAGAGCAGAGTAATATGTCAGGAAGAAAAGCAACCAGCAGGAAAAACAGAAGACTTGATAGTGAGTAGGAAGTAAAAGGATTGTGGAAAGGTAAAACTACTGGCCACTCCTTATCTTTCCATCACAGCCACCCTCCAGAACTCTAATTTGGAATCAGACTACAACCATTTGATGTAATTTTCTGGGAAAAAACCCAATAACTATGCTTTGGAGCCATTACAATTCTCAATCTCCTTCCAATCCTAGCCTTCTGCTACCTTTATTCTCATTCTAGTTTCCTTCGCAGACAACTTTAATACCAGTCAAACCCTGTTGCAACCTTCTCTTTCAGCCTCTTGCTAAGTTAAGAAGATCTCACTACTTTACCCTTCAAGCAGAAGATCATGGCTGTCAAGGAAAGAACTTCTCCTTTGATACCCCCAGAGCTTGTGCCCCTCTCTTTCTCCTCCATTCTCTGTTCCTCTTGGAGCTGACGCTGCCTCTGCTGTGGTGGACTCCATCCTCTAGGACCCTGTGCCATCTTTAGGAGTCTTGTTCCCTCTAGACATCTCTTCCCTTATCTTTAATTAGGCTCAAGCTGCCTCTCTCTTTGTCTGCTTCTCTTGTTCACACTTTTGTCCATCTTTCCGGCTCTTTGGAGTATCCCCAATATACTTGTACCTTAGTGAGGTTGTAGGTATTCCTTACAACCATTTCAAATGCCTGTCTTCTTTTCTACATTCTTTCAAGTTTGCTTCTTTTCTCTGTTCTTCAAAACTTGACACCAGCATTTCTTCTTCTGGATAGCCTTCAGTGACCATGCCTTCCCACTAGAAAGCCTCCTGTAAGCTTCTCTTTAATAGATGCATCCTGCTGCCTGGTTACATTGCAGGGCCTGTGTGCCTCCTACAGAAACCAGCCATTGAACTCGCAGTTCCTGACATACAGGAGGTGCTCAATGACTGTTTTAACATGAATCTCTAAATAAGCCAATAGACTTCGGTTGTGAACACCTTTCAGATGCTCTGGTTTCTTTCCACAGACACAACTTCGGATAATTTTGGATACAACCTGCTGACGTTTATCATCTTATACAACAATCTTATTCCCATCAGTCTGTTGGTGACTCTTGAGGTTGTGAAGTACACTCAAGCCCTTTTCATAAACTGGGTGAGTATTAAAGCAGAGTTGAATCGCTATTTTCCAATGCTATTTCAGATCCTTTGACATTTAATCGAGCACTCGGAAAAGAAGAACTATATTTATTTACGATTAGGTCCAGGGGCTTAAACTAGCCATACAAAGAACTCTAGGGATGACCAGTGAGGGTGTTCCTGGAGGATGGGGAAGGCAGTGGTACCTATTAAAAGGTTGTTGTGAAGATTGATCAGGTAATGGCGTGGAATCCTGAGCCGGTGTTTATCATCCAGCTGCACCTGCTGTTGAAGCTTTTAACGTCTAATTAGTGCTGAAGAAAAGGCCTCCTGGGTGTGTTTACTATAGTGGTCACTTGCATATCAAAATTCACTGTGATAGTCAACTTGGATTTGATTGTAAGGATGGAGATAGGATTTTGAAAGGATCGCCATGGTGCTTAAGCAGTGGACTTCAGCAGCCAGTATTTGTAGAACAGGCACTTTGATGTGCATTTTTATTTGATCTTTTCAACAATCCTGTAAACAAGGTCAGAAACATGAGTTAGTCTAGGTTGTGAAATGATTATCTTGAAACCAAATCTTTTGTATATATTTCTTTTTTGCGACGAAGTCGCGCTCTGTCACCCAGGCTGGAGTGCAGTGGTGTGATCTCAGCTCACTGCAACCTCTGCCTCCCAGGTTCAAGAGATTCTCATGTGTCAGCCTCCCAAGTAGCTGGAATTACAGATGTGTGCCACCATGCTTGGCTAATTTTTGTATTTTTAGTAAAGACAGGGTTTTACCATCTTGGCCAGGCTGGTCTCAAACTCCTGATCTCAAGTGATCCGCCCACCTCAGCCTCCCATAGTGCTGGGATTACAGGCATGAGCCACTATGCCTGCCAATCTTCTGTATATTAATTCTATGCTTCCCCTTAAATCACAGGGTTTCTCTATCCTAGTCACCACTGTATTTTACCCCAACATTTAAAATGAGCATTTATATTAAAATAAAAGGGTTTTAAATTACCCATTCTTAGCTTCTTTTCTATGTTAATTTGAATAAAGGATTAATGGTATATATTTTCTGAAATGCTGTCTCTTGTTCTCTCTCTCTCTCTCAGGACACAGATATGTATTATATAGGAAATGATACTCCTGCCATGGCCAGGACATCAAACCTTAATGAAGAGCTTGGGCAGGTGAAAGCCTCTTTGGGAACTTTGGAAACGGTGACATGAGCATGAGGGGACATGAGTGTTAGCAGAAGAACCATGGAGAGATTTTGCAAAAATACTTCTCCATGAACATGGCTAGAAATATAATACTTTTGAATGTGCCATTACATACAAATGTTACTCGGTTTTTACTTGCTTTTCAAGACACAGCTATATCGTATCACCCAGAAGTAACGTGCAAAAAAGAAAGAAAGATGAAATATAAAAAACACAGTGCAACACCATTTGGGACCCTTAAAAAAGTATTAACAGGAGCAAATGACAGGGAAAACAATGGCTAAGATACTCAGATATTGAGTAACCCTACAAAACATGTGGGGTCCAATTTAAAAGACATATATCCCTCACATGTTCTGGATTTTTTTCTCCGGAATATTCTAGGGAACAGTATCTTTTCCGCCTTTACCCCTGAACTCCTCTTGCCTTTACTAAGTTGTGCTTTGCATCGTGTCTGTATCTGACATTGGAAATTTCTGTATGGAATAATCTCTTTTTAAATGTTTTATGTAATTTAATTAATTTATTTTTTCAACTTTTATTTTAGACTCGGGGTACATGTGCAGGTTTGTTATGTGGTATATTGCATGATGCTGAGGTTTGGGATATCAGTGATCCCATCACTCAGGTACCTGAGCATCATACCCAATAGTTTTTCAACCCTTTTCCCCAACCCAGTCTAGTAGTCCCCAGTGTCTGTAGTTCCCATATTTTTGTCCTTGAATATGCAATGTTTAGCTTCCAGTTAATAAGTGAGAACATGTGGTATTTGGCTTTCTGTTCTTGTATTAATTCACTTAAGATAATGGCCTACAGCTCCATCCATGTTGCTGCAAAGAACATGATTTCATTATTTTTTTCTGGCTGTGTAGTATTCCATGCTGTATATGTACCACATTTTCTTTATCCAGTCCACTGTTGATGGGCATCTAGGTTGATTCCATGTCTTTGCTATTGTGAATAGTGTTGTGATAAACATGTTGCGTATGTCATTTTGGTAGGATGATTTGTTTTCTTTTGGGTATATACCCAGTAATGGGATTGCTAGGTCAAATAGTAGTTCTGTATTAAGTTCTTTGAGAAATCTTCCACTGCTTTCCACAGTGGCTGAACTAATTTACACTCCCACCAATAATGGATAAGTGTTCCCTTTTCCATGCAGCATTGCCAGCATCTGTTGTTTTTTTGACTTTTTAATGATAGCCATTCTGACTGGTGTGGGATGGTATCTCACTGTGGTTTTGATTTGCACTTCTCTGATGATTAGTGATGTGGAATATTTTTTCATATTTTTTTGGCCACTTGTATGTTTCTTTGGAGAATGTCTCTTCATGTCTTTTGCTCATTTTTTTTTTAATGGAGTTGTTTGGTTTTTGCTTGTTCAGTTGTTTAAGTTGCTTATAGATTCTGGATATTAGACCTTTGTCAGATGTATAGTTTGCAAATATTTTCTCCCATTCTGTAGGTTGTGTGTTTACTCTGTTGGTAGTTTCTTTTGTTGTGCAGAAGCTGTTTAGTTTAATTAGGTCCTACTTGTTGATTTTTGAGGACTAACCTTTTTTGATGCATTACCATTAAAGATTTTTATTTTATTTTATACCCCCTATTTAAACCTACCGGGAATCCTAAGGGGAGGGTGTTGTGCCTTCATTTTATAGAGAAGGAAAGGAGTAACTTATCAAAGGATGCGTGGTTATTCAGTGTCAGACTGGGGACTTCGGGTTGTCTGTCGATATCTGGCCTTCCCAAGCTTTCCTGCCCAGTGTAGGAACGATACCATATTTCATCTCCCTGGCT
The DNA here is from genome assembly GCA_963574635.1 of Cheracebus regulus. Classification (NCBI taxonomy): domain Eukaryota; kingdom Metazoa; phylum Chordata; class Mammalia; order Primates; family Pitheciidae; genus Cheracebus; species Cheracebus regulus. The sequence continues at coordinate 8,497 of CAUYQU010072286.1, forward strand.
CTTGAGCATCCCTCTGTGAAAATGTAGGTAACGTGGCTCATTCATCTGAGGGTTAGAAAAACCCCCTTATGCTTTCTTTGTTTTTCTTTCCTCAGGGATAAAATGAATTCTGTGATGGTTTTTGTATCATTTTTGAGTTTATTGCCAGAAAACTGAGGCTCAAGTTTGTAGAGTAAAACAGAACTTTGTAGACAAAAAAAGAAGATGATTCTGTTTCTTTGATATAATTTTCCAAATCTACATAGAGTTAATTTTTGTCTTTATCTTTCCTTAAATTGTTTATGTTCGTATAAGTGCTCTTAAATTCTTAGTATAACAGGATGGATTGTTATTACAGAGAATGTCCTTGGCACAGAGCACAAATCCTCCCACCACCTTTGGGGCTCTGGTCACATAGGGCTGGGTACAGCACCTAGAGCAGGCCTTGGACCTTGGGCTTTCAATCCTCATTTGTTGTTGTTTTTGTTTATGTTCTCTCATTCTGGAATGGCTTTGTCAGTTCCCTTATCTGTCTGCTAAAATCCTTCTGCTGTAAGAATCTTGGTGCATACCAGGCTAAATTTGCCTCCTGTCTGAACTCTTCTCCAGTTTTCCGGGCTTGGCTAGTCTGTCTTCTATGTTCCTATAACAGTCTTTCCAAACATAAATGCAGTCTTTCATATCATAAATAGGGGATATGAGTGATGTAGTATCCATTTCTCTGTGGAGACTGTGAGGGAGTGGGTGTGCCCTATATAAGGTCTTTGGTTGCCTCTGTTAGTTTAGCACAGTGTGCAGTATATAAGTGTTTGCAGGTGTCACTGAACTGGACCTGAATAATTCAAGGATTGAAAGTGTTCAAGAAGTACCCATGGATCTTTCAATAACTCATCCTAACTGAGGATATGGGGAAAGTTTCCAGAGGGAAGGAGTTTTGAGTTGGAACTTTAAGGATAAGTTAAAATTAGCTAATCTTAATAAGCCCTTGTTATAAAACATTCATTTTTAATTTTTTTTGAGAAAAAGCGATGGGGAAGGATTCCATATTTAATTAATGGTGTTGGGAAAACTGGCTAGCCATATGCAGAAAGCTGAAACTGGATCCCTTCCTTACACCTTATAAAAAATTAACTCAAGATGGATTAAAGACTTACATGTAAAACCTAAAACTGTAAAAACTCTAGAAGAAAACCTATGTAAAACCATTCAGGACATAGGCATGGGCAAAGACTTCATGACTAAAACATCAAGAGCAATGGCAACAAAAGCCAAAGCAGACAAATGGGATCTAATTGAACTAAAGAGCTTCTGCACAGCAAAAGAAACTATCATCAGAGTGAACAGGCAACCTACAGAATGGGAGAAAATTTTTGCAATCTATCCATCTGGCAAAGGGCTAATATCCAGAATCTACAAAGAACTTAAACAAATTTATAAGAAAAAAACAACCCCATCAAAAAGTGGGCAAAGGATATGAACAGACACTTCTCAAAAGAAGACATTCGTGCAGCCAAGAAACATGAAAAAAAATGCTCATCTTCACTGGTCATTAGAGAAAT